>JBAJNP010000064.1:61574-161797 GCA_036877545.1 Yasuhikotakia modesta | reverse complement strand
TTTTACTCTTCCATGAATAGTTAGAAAATAGCAAATGAAAATGGCTGACAACCTCAGTCAGCATTCATATTTCAGAAAATGAACAGCAGCTTTCAGGACTTTTTAATTTTGGATCTTTAAGAAACCTTAAGAAAATGTTTCAGTGTAAAGATATTTGGCTTTAATGTTTAAGAAAGAGTGTTTTAAGCCATTCTTTATAATAAGAGACAAAGAAACTTAAATCTAAGTAAAGTCTAAGCAAGTCTTTTATGAAGTCTCACCACAGATAATAATAATAACGAATGTTTTTATACTAAGCACTTTAAAAAGCTAATAATGAATCTATTTTTTACCTAAAGCAGCAGTTATATCCAGTCCCAGTTGTTAGATATGATTCATGAAGAGAACATCCTTGAAAATACTTGAAAATATATTTGAGGAATAACATTTATAAAGTGACACCATTCACACAAATGCCAATCCAATCCATTGTTGAAGTTCTTGACATTAACTGCAATTTTGTAACCCTTTGCTGATGCAACAGCTTCTTCCGAAGGGTTTTTACTTATTTTGGGACTCATTGCCCTCATGTAGTGCATGATGAAGTTGTGTAAGTCTTCTTGACACCAGTTGTAAACTGTTTCTTTTTAGTTATTCACTTATTCAACTATTCACTATTCACTTTAAAATGTGTTAACTTAATAATAGTAAAAATAATTTTTTATTAAAACTATACGATTGTATTTGTAAATGTCTGATTCAGTTACTTAGTTTGAATTGCAAAAATCATTCAAAAGAGCTTAATAGAACTCAGCCAGGATTAGAATTGAATCAGGCCACAGGATAAAAAGCTGCTAAAAGCAAACATGTTCTACATATTTAAATCCAATGACAATTTTTCTAGTGCATTAGACAAAATAAAATAAAAGTGAAAAGTTTATTTCCTTTTGAATAGGCCACATAAATATGAAAAACATTCAGCTTTTAGTTAAACTTCAGCTGCTTTTAAAAAATGGGAATTTAAAATTTATGATTGTCTCCTGTAGTTCTCAAACTGTGTGCACTAAGGTTTTCATGTAATGTTTTAAAATGCTTATATTTCACTTTTTTATTTTACAATTATGTGTCTTGATATTGTATGTGTGCACTGGAAGTTTCCATTACCAAAAGAATATTTTTGGTACATACACTTGCCAATAAGATTCTTTGTGATTCTGATTCTAAGGATTTGCAAATATGATATTGATCTTATACAGGCAGTTCGTTAAAATAGCTTTGTGTTTGCTAAATCAATTATATCTAGATGGCATTCAAACTTTGTAATTACAAGTTGTATCCACAAGAGGTCCCAAGACGTTATGATACGTACTGTAACAGTAACAATTCGTAAATATTCGGGTATTAAAGTGAATATAACCGAAGTTAACCTTTAAATCTTTTGTTACTTTTAATTATATTTTGTCAGCCTAAGGCTTTATTAAGGATTACATTTAGGCAGAAGAAATAGGCAGATATTTTTGATATAAATGAATATAAATGAATGTAAAGCATAAATGAATAAAGAGCTAATGTGACTAAGGAGTTGAATAAGTTATATATAATAGACTGAAAGCTTAATATCATCCAGGGTAACACGGCTGGAGGTACAGGGCTTTGTGCGATGATGACGAAACAGATGGAGAACATACTTAAAGTGATTTTTATTTATACATGTGTTAAATGTATTGGAGAAAAAAGATGCTGTACTGTATTGGTCATATGAGTAAATCTTACATGCAACGGCTAAATTTATTATACATAGTGCCGAACCACCCAAACCTTATTTTGTCCAGTCGATATATATTCATCCGCTAAGGACCGCAGCCTAGGCACGCCTGCGCGGAAGAATGTAGAGGGACTACACCCTGAGTGTCCGTTCAGCCGGGACTTTCTGCAGCTCAAACTCACATTAGACAAGGGTCGTGCGGGACATCAAAATATACGGTTACCTGAGTTAACGGTTAACTGAGACCGTACAAGACTGTAAGTCTCGTTTTTAAAGTTAGTGTGTGTGTTTGAAATTAGAAGGCAAACATGTCGTCATGGCAAAGCTACGTGGATAACCTGATGTCGGATGGCAGCTGCCAGGACTCCGCCATTGTTGGGTACAACTCAGACTCTAAATACGTATGGGCAGCGCAAGGTGGGGGAACGTTCACAAACATCACGGTAAATAAGCACGATCACGAACACTGTGCTGTCTTCAGTGATGGAGAAAAAATTAGGGTTATGTGTCAATTCCTAGTGACCTGCCTACCCAGGCATCATTTGGTCGCCTATGATGGCTATAAAGAAGGCGGATTTTAAAACGAGTCAAGATGCTGTTTCTGATTAGCGACATTTTCCTTTCATTCGAAACGATCCAAAAATGCAGCTGATTTTTAAACGCGCCGAAATGTTTCCGATTGTGATGCTCGTTGCTGTCTATGTAGACAAGATTCTAGATTTTGAAACACAGCCTGTATCGATTAATCTGTCAAATTATTAGACAATGAAGGGTCTGATCGGATCGAATGTCACGTACAAAACACACAGCTTTTAAATGAAACACGCTTAACATAATATTTTGTTGCCAGAATTATGTTTTGATTTTAAATTCTTTCTTTTAATCATACTGGTTAGCTATTATTTTATATTGTCTAAAAAAGTCCATGCACAAACACGTTGTCTTAATGTGGAACGCAAGTGTGCTGCGTGAAAAACTGTCTTAAAGTTGTTTGAGTTCAAAGACTCCTTAGAGTTAAGATGTTTTCGTTTACAAAGACAGGCCAATTCAATCGACCGGTCAGATTCGAAAATCATCAGACGGCTACGCAAATGCACTAACATGCCTTCGCACACGTGTCATTTAGCAGCGGAATGTGCGTTAAACCCATTTGGAATACGGGATGTTCGCTGTACATGCCCTCTTCCCGTTGTCCAAGATGGCGCTCAGTAAATGGGTGTTAATTCATCTGATAACAGGCTTATCACACTGTCCTGTCCTTTACTTTACCCAGCTTAATGGCAAGCCTTATATTTGTCTTCATATGCTTGAGCTATTAATTATATTTAAAACAATACAAGTAATAACCCTACCTCCCGTTTAGTACATTTATTCATTTAGCAAACACTCTTATCCAAATTGACTTACAGTGAATTCAAGGTATACATTTTTATCAGTACTTGGATTCCCTGGGATCAAACCCACAACCTTTGTGCTTCTAACACAATGCTCCACCAGTTGAGCTACAGGTAGGTTATCTAAATAGGTTTTTCCTGTTGGTTTGCAGTGTTTATAGAGAACACATTATCAGTGTGTGTAGAAAAAACAAGCTCTGTTGTCTGTGGGTAATTGCAGATACATGACTCTGATGAAAATTAATGTAGTCTGCATAAACTTAAGACTTCATGAAGTTCTGGTTGCATAGCCAAACCCTGTCTAGCTTAAAACACAGAACCCTTACTGGAAATAACTTCGTCTGGTGGATTCTAGCTAAAGTCAATAGCTTCTTTTAGTTTTATGTGGTTTGGCCTCAGGGGAAGATGGCTCGGCAGACTGATAAAATGCCAGCATAAACAAATCTGCTGTAATGATACTTGGAACAAATGACAATGAAACATATGACAGAAACAGAAACAAATGGAAATACTGATTGTTCAGACTTAGTTGTAATGTAAAACTGTTGATTTGAATTGATTACTAAGACTACATTTCACTTTTGATGGTTAGGCTCAGATATTCACAAATATATCAAATAGCAGTTCCTTCCAAGGACACGCTGGTACAAAGACCTGCTCAGCTATGCTTTCATCATAATCCAGAATTACCCGTATAAAGTCAACAGAGTTTTTACTGTAGAAACATTACTTTTTTTGTAATGTTCAAACCACATTAATTAGAGTCATATGTGGGTTATGTGTGTACAAAGACAAATCATTAAATCATCTTTCTTGTAGCTCACTTTCCAGCCATCTTTGAATTAAGGCACCCTTAATGCATTTACATGACAGTTTTTATGAAGTTATGAATCTATTACTTTTGTTTAATTTTTATTACAAAGTAATGTACTTCTTAGACTAGTCTAAAAATATTTGACAGTTTTTCTCTTCTTAATAGCTTAAGAAGAGAACTCAAAGTAAAAGATTATAAGTACAGTTCCACCTTTAATAGCTGTTTCTATTTCAGCCCACAGAAATTGACATCCTAGTAAAAGAAGGAAAAGACAGGGACAGTTTCTTCACCAACGGCCTGACCTTAGGTTCAAAGAAATGCTCCGTTATTCGAGATAGTCTCCTAATCGACAATGATTGGACAATGGACATAAGGACAAAGAGCCATGCAGGAGAGGCCACATACAACATTGCTGTCGGCAAAGCAGCCAAAGGTAGTAGTCCTTGCATTGTCTTATATTGACTTATATATGTGTTTAATATGAAATTAGTTTTGTTTGTGTGTGCGCGTGTGAGATTGATAATATAGACACCTTTCCTTAATGCAGCTGTTTAAATATTGTAATTAGTAACTTGTAGATATAATTTGTGCTTTTGTGCATAAAATGTGATGTTAAATTTTAGATTTTTCTGAAGCAGATAGGAAGCACTTCAATGAATTGAAATAAAGACTGTTTAATAGTGTATATTTGTAAAGTTTTATGACTTCATGGGAGATAAATCTCAGTAAATCCTTCTGTGTGGTTTTTCAAAGTGGTAGGACTTTTCTTCACAGTTAAGTACAATTTTTAAGTAAAAGTATAATTAATACTTAAAGGCTATAGGCTATACTTAAGGCTATTCCTTAAACACAAGCTCTTTAGTCATGACTTAAGCCTTAAAGCTTAAGGCAGTTGTCTTTAGAACCTGTAAAGATACATTTCCCTCCATTTGCATGCATGTTTCTGCTAATCTCACAAATCTTGGGTCTTTTGCTATTTAAAGTGTGTGAGGGTTTCCTGTTTCCTGAAATAAAAACAACTTTCCCCGCTGTGGTTCTGAATAATCTCTTTCATGTGTATCTGTGGCATGTATTGAGGAGAGGTACTAACCATGCTTTTCCTGCTTGTATATAGTAAAGCATTTAATTAAAGATTTCGGATCTAATGCAACGTCTTTATTACACTTTGAGTTCTTTTAATACTTAGTTTTCTTTATATAAAATACAAAATTTGTAAAATTGGATCAGCCAGACACTGTATTATCTTTGTCTAATATGAAACAAATAGACCTTAACTGAATGGTAACACTATAATAACTTTGATTAGGTTTGTGTATCTTGCAGTCTTCTGTGTTGGCGTCTCGTGTATCAGGTCCAAGTTGTACGTTTTCTGGCCAGGAAACGCCCATCTTTTTGTGTTTAGAGCCAATTAAATTCGACATCAACAATATCACAATAAATAGATGTAATTTTAAGAATATTTTGGCATATAGTTTTACATATACGGCTTGAAGACTCCCTGTTTATATCCGGTTAAGTGCTCCCAGCAAAGTTTATTTTACATGAAACCTTAAAAATGTCAGATGTTCTCCTCTTCATCATGGAAGCAGCCTGAGAATTTGTAAATGTGATTTTCTTCCTTTGCATAGTGATAACAACTGTTTCTGAAACTTCTGCAGCAGACAATTAGCTTCAGACTTAAAGTTTTATAAAGCACCTGTGATTTGTGCTTACAGTGTGCAGTATATAACAGAAATTTATGAATGGTATGTGGCCATGAAAGACTGTATGTAAAGTAATAATGCTAATGCTTTGCTAATGTTATTACTGGAAGTTATTTAAGTGTTACAAGTTTAGCAGATACTATAATATTTTGATATAGATAATTAAAAAACTTCTTGCATCCTTGCAAGAAAAACTTGCAATCTTTTTTCATTGTGCATGTTATCTTGGCTGGGTTGATGGCTTTTTATTCTGTCTTCTCTGTCTTGATCTTGGTTTGGCCTTTTCCCAAATAAGGGATTTTCCTGTCTTCTTAACTTCCTTTTTCCATCTTTTCTCTTTCAGTCTTGGTTCTTGTAATGGGCAAAGAAGGGGTCCATGGAGGCGGCTTGAATAAGAAGGCATATTCCATGGCAAAATACTTGAGGGATTCAGGATTTTAGTTTTTTCTTCTTTATTAAATAGTAAAATGGAGGGAGGGGAAAAAACAAAAGAAAATGTCCACCCACGTTCCCAAAATAAGCTGTGAACATTTCCCCTTAAAACAGTCACATTTAAAGGTTTTTGGACATCTTAATGGCAAGGAAGGGCAATGAATCTCGTTTATAGTTCGGACAGTGGTTTCTTTGCCCCCAGTTTGTTCATTTTTGTCCTTGTTTTCCCCCTTGTGTACTCCAGCATTGGTTATAGTCATGGGCAAGGAAGGCATCCATGGAGGGCTACTCAACAATAAAGCGTATCACATGGCCGAATACCTGAGGAAATCTGGATATTAAGACACCTCCCCACACCACCTAGCAGCTCATTGTACCACTGCTTACTGCTCTAGATTTGCTTTATCATTCACCTTCTTTTGCACATTTCATATTGTTGTACCTAACATTACCATATTCTTATTAGTTGATGTTATTTCTGGTTTAGTTCTGTTTTGGCACTACTATTACACCACTAAATACATTTTTAGCCAAGGGCTTCAGTTGAAAACTCAAGAACACTCCTCCTTCCTAGTCTGGGAAAGGTCGGCTGTATGCATACCTTTGAGCCCACTGAGTGTACCCCAGTCAGCAAAGACGTCTTAAGTAATGTTATGTGAATGAGGTCTGTGCAGGATTGACGTTCAGTCTGTGCAGTGGAGCATTGAAAATCTTTCCAATAAAATTTCCAGTACACTATAAAACATTAAACATGACCCAGAACCCATTGGACGAACTGTATGTCTGTCCCACACAGCCTCATATTACCTGAGGCTCATTCACTGAACTTATGTTCCAGCACTATCCCATATACTTCAGATACTCCAACACTACTTGTAGATGACTAGCCTTACAAATATTAATCGATGCATCTTAACAATCTGTTATTTCCCCCTTATTTTACAGAAAGGTCTGCATAGGAGGTTTTTCTCTTAGTTTGTCAGTCCTTGAAGTGCAATGATATTAAGAAGCAAGTAGCATTTCCTACCATTAATTCATTATTACATCTAGTCCACGATTGCATCCCTATTGACATTCCGCCATTGTTGTAGCTAAAGCACTTAACATTATTTTGCTATCTTATGTAATATGTTTTTTTATTTTTCCAAGAAGACTGCCATTCAGACAGTGGGTATCCTTATATAACCCTTTGAACAGTATCAAATTTTTCATTGGACCAGTTTTTGACATTTTTTGGGGGGGGTTCACACGATTGTTCTTCTATTGACTGTAAACACTAAATAGCGACTGACGACAAGCTCACAAATAAGATTTATACAGTCTTATTTTGTCAGCTTTTACTGTTAACACTTGAATCAATGAATCCCATGCTATGTCACGACTGAAATTAATTGCCTTCAGGTTGTCACAATACAACTGTTTGTCAAAATCCAAACGTCCAAATGACAGCATTAATGTATGACAGTCAAATCATTGGAGAAAATGTGTTTCCTGTGCCATAATGTAGAAAGAACCTGTTGATGTTGTTAACAACTTCCAAGTAAACAATTCATCTGCACTTTGTTTGGGGTGTTTTAGTATCGACAAATGTTCTTTGTGGGATATTTGTACAGGTTTAAAACCTCTGACTTTAATTTCTTCTCTCTGTGCTTTTTCATACATCTCGGATACAGTCTGATGTCTGATTTCATATGCATAAACCAAGAAATGCCATAAATTAATTTCACCACTTTGTTTACAGACAGATTAAATGAATTTATTCCAACCAGATAACTTGTCAGTTTTTATTGCTGCACTTAAAAAGGGTTGTATCAAAGAATTTACTGAAATATCAGAAGTTTTACTTTATCTTTTATCTGATGTGGTAACTTTTTTTCACAACAATTGTGGCAAAACATACTTTGCATAAACAGTTTCCAAGATTATAGAAATTACAATAAAAATGAATTACAATTTTGTTTTTTAGAGATTATTTAAGACTGTGTGACTGTAATCTTTCTAGAATGTCTCTGGATGTCTCTGATTTGCATGAAGAAGTAGAAAAGTACAAGCTGTAACTGCACAAATTAATGGTTTTAAGGATTTTGGCAAATAAATGACAGAAATATTCTTAATCTTTTTCCCAAAGGATGGAGACAAATGAACTTAAAACAGGAAAGATGTAGTATTTATTCATGAGAGGAAATGAATATAGACTACTTGGAAACAAGGGTGAGCAGAACATTACTTTTACAGTAAAGCAACATTTAAAAGGCAACCAGACCTCAATAACAGTTCGCATTATCAAAAAAAACATCTCTACATTCCCTTTACTACATACAGTATTTAAATGTGTTATTACCTAATTACATTACAGGATCATTTGAGCAATTGATATTTAGTTTATTTACTAATCAAATTAAAGCTGACGTCAGTATTGGCGCAACACACTTTATCGGCCTGTCAATAGAAGTATATTGTCGGCTTGTCTCTGTCGTATAAAACATGCTGTTTTTTAGATTGGATGCACATCCAGTGAGTTTGGCATTTTGTCAGCATGTGACTGAATCACAAATTACATTTTTAGAAGCAAGGTCTCCTGTGCGCAGGTTGGCAAAAATGTCACACTGGGTGAGGGATCGTAAATGATAAAATATTGCTGCATAGTTTTGTGGAGTGCTCTACACAACGTTGTGCATGTTAAAGGAACTTTTAATGTTAAAGTATAAGTGATCGTGAAACGCTGGTCCAGATGCATTGGAATCCCCACTTAAGAGTCCAAGTTAGCTTTAGCTAACATCTCAGGCATTAGCTTCCATATTGTCCGGACGTCCCTGCTGCAGCTGGACTACCACAGTCTCCACGGTGACGTCATCCTCACTGTCAGTAGTGTCGCTGCGCTCGTCATAGTCCGATGACTCTGGTTCGTGCTGAGATGGGGAGCCAGACATGGTCCCGAAAGAATGGACGCTGGTAGAGGCCAAAGATCGCAGCAAAGGGGTGTTTTCTGACACTTCGTTCTCATCGCCGCCGCTGTCAGCGGAGTCAGATTCAGAATCTGAGTCTTCCTCAGATGGCACTACTTTCTGCTTACACACTGGGCAGGTCTTCTTGGTTTTGGTCAGCCAAGGGTCGACACACTTGCAGTGGTAGGCTGGCAAATGATGCAAAGGGAATTAATACAAAAGATCGTTGTGGGATGTAAACAAAAATGGTCTGGCAACAGATATGTGAAATATATAATAAGACTAAAAGGAAATGCATTAACTCATTGCCAGCAATGTAACAATTAACTAACGTCAGGACTATAAATAAGTTACCAGAAAGTCACATGGGGTGACCACAGTCAAGAAAAACACTCACCATGTGAGCATGGCAGGACCCGAAGTTTGTCGCCCTCTTCATACTCGTCCAAACAAATGGCACAAACATCATAGGAATCGCCTATGAGAAAAAGTACATCAAACAATGTAGTGTTAAATTTTACAGTATTATGAGACTAAACTAAAAATAGCTGAAAACGAATCTCAATATTGATCAGTTAGCAATAGAAGATGTTGTTGAATTTTATATTTAATGCTGCAAAATGTAATAAGCAAACTTAGCAAAACAGACTGAGTGACACTGAACTACAGCAGAAAAAAAATCTGAATAAGAAGATAAGAATAAACTTATTAAATCCAAAATGCTTTATTGTGTGCAGATATTAAATAAGATGCTTTACAATCATGTTTGCAAACTAGGTTTTGGATCCTCATGTTTCAACAAACAATTTGGTTCATTGTGAATCAAACCTGACCTTAGTTTCATCAGTTGTTTCAGGTATGTTCTACCGGTTAAGCCATTAGATTGTACATAATGATGCTTGTCAAACACGTAGCATTTCTTCTTTGGACTCTTGAGGGTCCTCAATCAAGAAAAATTCCAGTCTGGGTAAGTTCAGGAATTTGTTCTGCCCTCCCTTAAAATTCCTCTGCCTTCTCCCAGTTTTCTTTCCATCAGTGGAATGGGTGATCTGCTGAGAGTCACTGTTTACACAAGCGGTAAACGAACACGCTGTATTGCCGTCTCACAAACTACACCGGCCACATGTGACCGTATATGGGTAAGCTGTATTCGCAACTACAGAACGTCATGACTATTTGTGCTCAACGTGATGCCAGAGTTTGAGAGACTGCTGTGAGGCACACAGGCACCGTTAAATGGGTCTCAGTGCTGATCCGGTGTTTACAACTGACACAAACTCTTTGAAGCTTGACCTTGTGGACCAAGTTCTTGTACTGGTAAAACTGGTAATGCTGAATTGATGGTTTCAAAGAAAAACTCCATCTACTGGAGTTTACTGTTGCATTAAACATTTAAACCATATTTCTAATGATTTTGTTGACGCTATAAATTTAAGCAACACTAAGTTCAATCAATAAAAACTGTCCTTGGCAGTGGACTAATTTAAAATTAAATTTATTTGTGTCATTACTCAATATCGTTGACAGGAATCAGTGGTATTTTACATGAAATAAAGATGAATAAATTATTAGACATTTATGTAGTTAAATATTGCTTTATGACGTATCATATATTATGTTGCTGTAAACAAACATAAACTTCTTATGCATCTTAATTCAGTGTTGGAATTTAGATTTGAATATACATTTCATAAGCATTAATATTTGATGCCTAACAACACCAGTGCCTTTGGTGCATTGGCTTTTACATTCACCAGTTTGGCTTTTTGTTAGCAATTATGAATCTTTCTTTGAAGAAATTCCAGCTATTTCCAAATGAAAACTTAAATTGTTTTTATATTAGTTGTCAGCTGGAGTTTTATGCAAATTCTTCAACCTGGTTACAAATCTCACGATACAGCAGCAGATAACAGCTTGAAGCCTCAAACATCTGAAATGCTTGAGATACCACAGCGAAACACTTTGTGTATTTACTGCGCTAGCCTGCAGCAACATGAAAAGCAAGGGATTGTGTTTCCGGTCTCTGCAGTATAAAGAGCATAATGGCAGCTGCTTGTTTTGAAAGTGAGGAAAATCGTCACTCGGTCAGTGAGGCTGCAGATTGCAGCAGGCAGCAGAATAGATGAATCAGCACAGCAGGCGGATGCAAGAAAATAACATGTCAGCGGAGATGCCCTGAGCGGGAAGAGAGAAAAGTGAAGCTAAAATGTACCATTGCCATGCTGACTGTGTTTGTGTGGGGGGAGATATAAAAGGCTCAGTGATTTTTAAATGGGTGAAGTGGGACTGGCTATGTTCTAAACAGAGATAATACTTCTGCAGTATACTACTACTAAAACACATTTTAATATTGTAGTATTGCCATCCTATTTTTATTATTCTTGCAGTTCTCAATATCTTATTATTCTTCTACTGCTATACTATTCCTGCAGTATGTACTTCTACACTATTCTTTATATTTAAGCAGTATATAGCATGTATACTGTGAAAACAATAAGAATATTCTGCAGGTACAGAATACACTAATGACTACACCATTATGACACACCATGTCATAATGGTGTACACCATGACAACATACAACAGCATGGAACACTACATCCCACGATGCAATGCGCTCAATTTGACCTTCCACTATGTCACAAAGCCTTCCTATTTTTAAGTCACCCTATCTAGCCAGCTGTTGAACATTGTTTTATGATGATGTCAGAGAACATTTTCACACGACACCTTGAGTGATATGATCATCTTAAATTAATGTCTACATTTCCTGAACTAGTTTGCACAGCCTTTTTTAAATATTATATTACCCATTTTTTTATATTTATTTAATTATTATTGTTTTTAAATAAGTTCCAGTACACCACAGCAAATTCCTTGTGCATGTATACCCATGGCAAGGCATAATTTTACACACCTATAATCTGTCTGTCAAGCATTTGCAAGATAAAATGTAAACAAAGATGAATAAAACTTGAATCCCAGCTACACAGTTTTCTTAAACCGCACCATTCAGTAAAAGTGATCACATACCCCTCATTTTTTTTTAGTAGAAACACCTGTAGGCACACCTACAGTCTATACATACAGCCTATAGCCTATATCTCAATCTACAGGTGAACTATATAGGTTTTAACTGCTTCTTCTAGATGCCAGCTGAACAAGATACAGTGTCAACAGCTGCTTATGTATGCAACATAGTCAATGGTCACTGTGTGTTCATTTGGTTGTAAAACAGCTTGATGATTCACTATGAGGAGGTGGTAAACTGAGAACTCCAGCGTGGGAAAAGCATTCCATGTTTTGCCCACATTCCACACATGCCCACATTGCCAGGCTGTCCATCCAGTACGGATTTTCGGATCAGTGAGCTCCCTGGGTATCGATCCCCTGACCTTGGCTTTGTTAGCACCATGCTACCCATTGAACTACAGGAATGGATAACGGAGATGTGGCAGTAATAGCCAGCTTCAGAACATCACAATGAATGAGGTCTGAAATATATGAAGGTGCTGCCCCACTCTGCTGTTGCAAAAATATGACTTATTTGAGGGTTGCCAGAACAATCAATCGAATGTTTGACTAAGGAAATCTGCATAATTATGCTGGATTTGGGTTCACCAGACTCTGATCCAATCATCAACATAAACTAGTCAACCTCACTAATTTGACTTATATACCACTCACATAACACATTAAACAAGTAAGACTTGTCTGATTTGAATAATAATACAGTAATTCATCAAGTATAAAGTTTATATAAATAGTATACGGCTTATAACGAAAGTGTCATTATCTTCTTTTTTTAAGACAGAAATTAAGCTGAAAAACCAAAAACTTTTTTTTAATTTTCAAGCTTTATCATGCAGTAAATGCACTACTAATTATCGAATTTTACACACCAGCTTTTCCAATAATCTAACACAATTCACTACAAACCATTCTATACACATTCCTTATCTGTTTTAAAATGACAATTACAATATGTGATATTTTGAAGAATGCCTTAGCTGTGCGTTTCATTTAATGGAAATAAATAAAGATAAAATCTTAAAAAGAAAGGCATAAAGGTACATGTAGCTTGGTGACACAGTAAACCAGCACAAAATTGACGTTGAACCAGAGCATTAGACTTAATTAAAACTTAACAAAATATTTTATGCATTTAAGCAGGTGTTATTTACATCCCACTATTACCCGTAAGTTTTTCAATATGGACGTTAGATACTATTAAAGACGCATTTTACCTTTCTTGAATTTATGAATTGGGAGTTTCTTTAGCTGGTCCTTGCGCAAGCGACTTCTCCTGGCTCTGTGTCTGTCTTGTACAAACTTTGTGATCTGTGAATAAATTAAGGTACACATGCAAGTCAAATACATCTGGCTAGGTCTCATTTATTTATAAGGAGGGAGATTCTTATTGTTATAATATTATAGGCAGTCATTTCTCACCATGAAAACTACAATGAGGATGAGGCAGATTCCAACAATGATGAGGAATGGGATCAGGTAATATTCCAGGGGTAAACTGAAGTCTGGCATGAGAATTACATGACCACTGAAAACAGACAACACAAATATCATAAACTGCAACATAAAGCTTATAGACTGTGTGTGCTCATGGGAGCTCTGGGTTCGAATCTAGCCCATGTTAATATTTTCAGAAAATAACAATTTGGTGTCTGACTTTGCAGAAAAGACGAACTTCTGCAGTTGCAGAAACTATTCTTTTATAGAATCATTTGAAAAGATTGGTGTTGGTTACGTCTATCCGATGTGAACAGTGTGAACAGCAAATCTTATCCCATTGTCATTTGACACTAAGTGCTCCATTAGGTCTAAACAGGGACGTATACAGTACTGAAATCTAACTCTTACCCTTTCTCATAGATGTAATCCTCTTTGAGGGAGTTGGCTGCTTCTTCACCAATAAAAATGGATGGAATGTCTATCTGCTTCAGAATATCCACTGTAACAAAATATGGAAAATATACATCATTCATTAAAATCATCAATGTACATTATAGATAAATGACTTGGATATGATGGTCAATCACACCAGACATTTCAGATTCTTCAAACTAGCCACGTTTTGCTCAGATTAAACCTCTGTACACCGTGTTCATTCTCTTATCTTCTCTAATGTTAAACTCTAAAACAGTACTGAATAGGTTTAATGTTGGACACGTTTGTGAATGTTTTTCCTTGACTATCTGGTCTAACTCATCCAATACAACACAAAAAAAATCACTTTTTTTAAAACTAATTTCACAAAATGAAATGAGTTTCATTTCGTAAAAAAAAAAAAAAACACAAAAAATGTTTGGTTTGCCTAAAATTAATTTCAAGTTTTTAGGTCAAAAGGGTTTAGGGATATTCTGGGATAAATATTAATTGACTGGGGGAGGGAGAGTTTAGGTTTATGAAAGCCTATGCTTGGTTTCTCTCTGTCCTATGGTCCAACTGTTGCATGACCAGCATGGTCAAATTATGTCTACATCTCAACATTCCAAGTAGGCTTGGTTAGAATTCATAAATACAACAGCAGTTATTATGAGAACTGAAGATTAGGCTTGTGAATTCACGTATTGTTCCACAGCAGAACACGAGCTGGTGTCCTAGCTGTATGTTTTATGCATTTATGTGCAAGAACTTACAATCATTGGATCCCATGCTGATTAAGTCATCAGAATCCACATTGTGGACAATCGCTGCCTTGTAGCCGGCCTTCTGTGCATGAAGGACCTGGTAAAAACAGAGAGGGATGCATTGTGTTCAAGCTAATATGCATGCGCTCCTCGAACCCACATATACACGCTACTTGTATGTTACATGTAGGGTTCCTTGTTCAGTTTAGAACACCAGAACAATGAGGGTGTCTGACTAATTGACTACTTGGTGTATAAAAGAAGCGTTATGGTTTCTTGCTACAGAATCAATTATATTGTGTTTTGTATGATAAAGAAATGAATAAAGAAATTCAAGGCTTTTGTTATTGTTTTGTTTTAATCTTATTAGCCATTGAACTTAATTTCATTTTTAAGATTTATTATGGCTCAGATACACAAAAACAATAAAAAAGAAAAGAGACAGATTCTCTGCTCATCATAAGTGAGAGAGTTTGTGCAGTTACTGGATCACTGAATGTTTGCTCAGGCTGAGATAAAAACATTCCAAAACATTTCACAACTGATCTCACCAACTAACAAGAGTAACCAACTAAAATTTACCTCAAAAAGGTTACAATTTAGTAAATCACATTCTTGTTTAATAAACAATATGTACTAAATACAGTATAAAACTTTCTATATTTATGTGATTTATTTATTTTCAAACAAATTACAATTATAGATAATATACAACCCTGTACATATTGAAATTAATTAGGGGCTGGTTAGCTTTTGATCAAATGTTTGTTTCCAGTTATAGTATATAGTTATACATAAACTTATCTTCCCCATAAATTAAAGAAAAAATGTTAAAGTGACTTCAAATATTTCACAAACACACCCATTTACACATCTAACAGGGCGCAGCGTTGTTAATATTTCACAGCCCTGTCATAAACAATGCAATATCTATCAAACAGATACAGTATCTTTCTGCAACGTACCCATGCGTCATAAACACAGATCTATGACTGATAGCTTGTCAAAGCTAAATGCTTAACGCTGTCAAACAAACAGTGTATTGCGATACCGGAAAAATGAATGCTGCGTTTGGAAGGCATCCATAGAGCTCCAGGTAAACCTGCAGGCAGATCACCTGGAGTCTTTGCATATTTTCACCAGCAGCGTGAAAGCGTGTCTTAGAGAGCGGGGACTGATTTTGCATTTAGGAGCGCATTTGCATACATGGACAGAGACTACCTTCATGTTACACATGTTTGTCATTTTAGCAGTTGTGCTGCTGTCATGTGAGCAGAAGAATACATGCAAAAATGTGTCCGAGATCCTTCCTGAAACATAAGCATCTTTATCTTTTTACAGACACGTCCGATTCCTGCTTTTGTTTATTCTCATTACGGACTTAAAATAATAGTTTACACACAAAAAATATATATACACTTCAATCTTAATTTTGGCCGATAAGGCAAAGAGCAGTACAATATGACTTGTCATGCTATATTACGACTGAAAGCTGTGGTTTGGAACAACATGAGGGAGAGCAGCTTTCTAACTGCTCCTAGTCCACTTTATCATGACAAAAGCCCTTTAAGGCCCTAAAATTGTTGAGCTCACTGGACAGTAAACAGGCACTTTGAGGACCTGTTTAAACCCCTGCTGTGTTTGTGCTGAGCAGGGGAAACTCTGGCTCACCTCAATGATGCAGCGAGACCAAATAAAGAATCTAGCATCAAAGCTTCTGAATGAGTGTTGTGATTCATACACTGGTGAGTCAGTGTGGTGGAGAGACATGATGGGAAAATCATGAGAGCTTTTCTAAGCATCATTAAAAAGGCAAGATCAGGGTTTTACAAACTAAAGGTCAAATTGTAATGAAAGTTCTTTGAAAAACCAAAAAGCACTTAAATTATATAGTAAAAATAAAATTAAAATGTTATATTTAAAGAAATGTAAGCACCAAGTAAAAAATTTTCCCTACATAATACTTTTCATATTATAATTTAGGATTTTGCTTACATACAATCCATCTCTACCATACACCATAAAATGCTACAAAAATGGTTATCCATATTTTTAAATTGTGACGGGTAGAACAAAGGTGGCTGCCTTCCCAGAACCTGTGCATGTTTTTCAGGTTTTCAGCATAACCCAATACTCTTCACAAACAAACCCACAGGTGGTGGGTAATGACTTAATGGTGGGTGTTTACACTCTGTTGAAAGTCTGCAGAAATTTCACATCAGTTTCACAGGTGCGGTAAAACCCACCTTGATGTCAAAATTACAGTCAAAGCGCTTGATCAGCACAATGAAGGTGCTGGTGAGGTTGTCCCTCAGGGGCGGAGGATCGATCGGCCTGCAGGCATTCTCAGGACGAGCACCAATCAGAAAGCCCTGAAGAGACAGAAAGCCAATGACTGTCAGAAACACAGATTTTCACATTTCCTGAAGGAAAAAGACAGTTGCACTCCTTGCCACAGTGTTTGGATGGTTGCTGGAGCATTGCTGGGCATGTTTCATCACATTATGCCAAATTCAATAATCTCTGTTTTGTTTAATATTAAACAATCTTGGATCGCTAATCCTTGTTTTTAAATCACACAAATGCAAAATCTGTTCCAAGCCTTGTAAGGTAAGAGGACAGAGCTTTCGGACAGACAGGTCATGACCTGCATCAGTAATGCACTGTAGACAGGCTGAAAGGTCAATGCATTGTGATCCAGATAGTTCTGTAGACAAAAAGTACTGTAGGACTGTACACCGGGTCAAATCAATACTTCAACTACTTGCACACTGGAGAGAGTGGTCCCATTACTTCTAACAGAAGAACTACTTGTTTTCTTTCAAAAATCGTTCAGCCAGCTATTACAGCTCTGTGATAATTTTTCTTTTGTGCCAATAGGAGAAATAAAGTTTAAGTAATAATCTTAGAATAATATGTTTTTTTATTAAACAACGCAACAAAATGGCTATTTGTTTAAAATAGAAAAAGTCATAAAAATGCTATTATTATTGCACTGTATTGTTGCAATTAGGCCTGCATGTAAAATGTTACGCATTAAGAAAGAATAGAGGTCATTCTTCTGTAAGCTCATGTCCTTTCAATGACCCCTCACAACTTAAAAAATGATCCACAGCCCCCCCTGCTGGAAAACATGAGACACTGCTTATAAAACTGCAGTTCAGAGAAAACGACCAAAGCAAAATAGAGCAAGTCTGGCCAAAATACGGATCAGATACAAATGAAAAGTTAACTGTTTTATAAAAGTTTTCTAAAATGTCTATTATAATTCCTCAGTGGACCGTAACCTCAGTTACAAACATTTCTTAAGAAAGTCTACTGAAAACAACCTCCACAATTCTTGTTCACTTCATGCAGAACCGTCAAGACACATATGCGGAAATTCTTCTCAAGTGCTGCTAAACTGAAAGGAGTAACTTCCTGTTATTGAATAACTGGTCACTGGGCCAAGAAACAGGCAGGAACGAGGCCGGCACATGACTGAGGATGAGCCAAAGCAAACCACAAACACAACCCAGATGAGGTGAAGATAATCTGAATTAACGAGACCATTCAAGTGACAAACAACTACAAACCTGTAGAATAATTAGAATATGACACTTCATATGTCATATGAAGTACTAAGATTAACAAACATTACCAATAGCATGAAGGTGTTAAGTTAGTATTAGAAAAAATTCAGACTTTAAAATATAATAGTAACACTGTCTGATACATTGTTTGGGTCTTGAGTCTGTGATTTCTTTTGGTAGAAAGGAATAACAAGATCAATTACAAGACAATACGTCAACCACTGTGTTTTAGTAAGTAGTACAATGATAGATAATTCCTGTCCCAAATGTCTCCCTCGTGGCTCTCACCCAACTCTTTAGTGATACTTTAGTGTGATGATCTCACAGGCTGTTGGCTGGCAGTCTGCTATGATTCCACACTAACGGAAACGGCTTCATCAAACCACATGTACTACTGCTGGAAAATCTACATTTAAATAGTTGTTGTGCTGTTAATATGGTAGCTACTATCAAGCCTTAAAAAACTATTTGTAGTTAACTGGCTAACCAACCGCCATGTCACATAAACTAGTTGAACTAGGTGACGCTGGTAAGAGCAGCTAGTTGCTGGTCTCTTCCTGGACAAAGGACACCTATCAGTTTAGACAATCTACCTAATACACAGTTACTGTTTTTAAACTGCAGGTAAACTGCTGTTCTGTTACACTACAGTTTTAACTGCCTTAAACTGCTTTTCCAGCAGGGAATGTGTTGTGTTAGTATAATGTTGCATCCATCTTAACAGGAGAAATGTGATCTCTGTTGTTTGGATACAAGTATAACATTTCATGTTGGTTTAAGAAATATGGTGAGATCTGGTTTGACCTGACAAAGATGGGGAAATCACAGAGAAAAATAACAGCAGTGTTACCGAAAGGAGAACTGACTCAAACAGATGTGAAGTAATGTGATTTCAACACAGTTTTCACTAACGAATCAGGTTTGGTGTGGTTCATCTGCCTCAAGTGAATCCGGAACAGAAAACTACTGTTATTTTAGCAGCCATAACAACATGGATCAGTTACAGTCATTTGTTTAATCACAGCGAATCCAAAACAAAGCTTATCACATGTGAAAATCACATTATCATGCAGGTGCATAGACAGTGGTACGTTTTCTTTAAAATGCACAGTATAAACTTTAAAAAGCAAAAGGGTAATACCAAATATTAAGAAATTGATGATAACTTTCATAATAATAAGAGACATGCTGACAATACCATTTGCAATTACACACCATGTTAAATGAAAGAAAGGTTAATATAAACCCTTTGTGTTGTGGTCTTAACAAAATATAAACACTTTGTGTTGTGACCCATACCAACTGACCCATATAAAAAATCAATAAACACATTTGGGCTTGTAAAAGTCAGAAAAAAATAACAGTGTGAAACCAATTATGATGTTACCAGCAATTACAGTTAGGGTTACTTCATTTTTTTTTTAACGCCATGTTAGCATCAGGGCTATGTACATGGCAGACACAAGGTCATCATTATTACAATCCATAAAAATTATTATACTATATAAAACATTTTAACTTCACATAAGACAAGAAATTTAAAACACATTCAGGTGACACATTATGAAAAACCCCACGTATACACGTTTCTGAGTAAAAGCATCTCCTTGCAGTATCATAAAAGTGACAGTCCAACAAAATGTGTTTAATCGTCATGGCAATTTACCTGTATTTTTTAAAAGGTTCTGTTCACATGATCCCTTAAAAGTAATTTACTAGTAAAGGTTGCATGTGTGAAAGACACTATTGTGTATCATTTTGCTTTCTCACCTTCAGTCCCTCACTGGGCAGCCTGTAGCCAAACCGAGCAGGCAGGTCGTCAAAGTTCTCTGTTTTATTGTCAAAGGAATACTGAAAAACAAATGTGTAAAGGTGACGTTTTTTCAATAGGATGTGTTTATGACATAACAACATTTAAAAGATTATATTGCAGCAAGTGTTTGAGGTAGAAACATAATTATATTATTCAAAAGATGAGAATGACCTTTTTACTTTAGTGCACAAACGCAAACTGTGTTTCTGGGTCACAGAGGTTTAAAGAGGTGAAGCAGGACACAAATTAACTCACAGCTGAAATGTCGGCCTCCACTGGCAGAAGATTGAGGAAGGCAAAGATCTGCACAGTGAAGATGGTGTAAATCTGGGTGGCAGACAGCATCAGCATCCCCAAGGAGAGCAGCATCTTAAAATCACCTTTAGTGACACCTGAGAGCACAAAGACACCTGAAGTGTTACAGGGAAACTCACAAACTTTCCCTTCATAACCACTTCCTGTTCCTGAGGGCCAAATATGTGTGCATGTGTGAAAGCATGTTGTTTTGTAAGTGCTGAGATTTGTAAGTTTGTAAGTTTTGTGTGATTTTATCACAAAATCATGATGAACTGAGCCAAGTAATAAGTACATTTTATATCTTAAAAGAATATTATATTTAGCATAACGCTAATCAAGCCTTTGTTAAGTATCTTTTTGATTATCAGCAGGTTAATATTTGAAAACATACTTTTTATTAAATTTTACCACAAATGCTAAACAATTTAATTCACCTTACTGTAGGCAAATGTAAAAATAACAGTTAAATCACAAAGTATTTGAAAGTAAATCATTTTCCTATTTTCCGTACTGCTATTATGTTGACTTAAAAGGATGTGTGTTGGCATTTGTATTCATCTCAATATTATATTAATAATATTACATTGTTCACCTTTAAATGTCATAGTTGCCATATATTTAAACCTTGCCCAACAAAATAAAATTATTTACTATACTTAGTAATGGGTAAAGCAGTAATACCCAAATAACTTACTGCCACAGGACTGGACAGTAGCATGTTCATAAGGTATTAATACAAATCCACTGTAAACTGTGAGATTCACTACACTATTCTGAAGTACACTACACTATACTATTACATTTAGTAATACATACTAATGTCACTGTCTGCATGTTTGGACTTAAATTCTAAACAAGCTAACTCTACTATCAAATCTTGAGCTAACTGTTTACAATGAAATCGGTTAAAAATTAAAAACACAAAGATTGAACCTAGAGTAAAATAGCGTAGGTAACATGGGGGCGTGACAAAGCAGCTTGAAGTTTTGAAAAGACGCACTTATTCGAATAGTGAATCCTTTCTTCGTATTATTTACAGAAATAATCCATAAATACAATAATCTGACAGATTTTAGGTTTTACAGCGACAAAACCCAATAAGTACCAAATAATAAGTATAGTTTTTTTAGCAAAACCTAAAATAGGTTATCGATTAACGATTACATATTTTAGTGATGTATACTGTACGTGTTGAATGTAAGAAAGTTTTTGGTTTTATGCCCTTAACCTTAGATTTAGAGATTTCATAAACAGGCCAAAAAAAAAGGACTTAAATATTAATAAAAACAATCAGTTAATGTAAGCAAACACACAAACATGTTGTAAATCTCGACTCGTTTACCTGATACATTTTGTTCTCTTGCTGATTTACTCGTTATGTTACAGATCGCATTGGGTTGCATTAGCGTTAGCATGCAGGCTAACAGTAAACACTAAAGAGGAACTCCAGATATACTTTAACGATCTGCGACCAATCTGCGACATAATCAACGTCTACACGCCAGTGATGTTATTATAAAGCCTAACAACATTAAACATCCACATAATAAAACATAAAGTCCAATAAACGGCTACAATCACTGCTTGCAACCACTACTTAAACGACGAGTTTGTTCCCCTGTTAGCAACCAGAAATATTAAAATCTAAATTGCAGGATAAATCAGCGCCTTACCGTTACATTAGATTGCTTTCTTTAGATCAGGAAGATTACATAACCATATAATCATCACAATTAGAGGCTTAATACACTTCGCTACAACCTCATATCATTGGACAGGCCAGAATGTCAACAGTGAGCCAAACACCCACAGACGACACTCTTCACTTAGGACTCACAGCGCCCTCTAGCGCACTGCCACAAACTAACTCATGACTGACCAGCATTTGGAGGCTAAATAACGCAATGCTATTCTATTTTTAATAAAATGTTTCATCTGCTTTGGTATGTTATTCTAGGTTTTACTAAAGGGAACAGGTGGATTTAATTTTAATTTGTTTTTGGTAAGCTTTTTAAACATAAGTGTAAATGTACAGCGTATATAAGTAACAGGCATAATTCTGAATAAGTTAAATTTTACAAATAAACTTTAATAGATAGAATTAAAATATTTTATTTTAATTAAAAGCGTTTTATTATTCCAACGTCGACGACCAATTAATAAAGGTGTTTCGGCCACTGACTCTGACACATCGCCAGAATCAGTTATCGTTGAAAACGACGAAACAAAACTTTCAAACTGTATCTAACAGCATTGCGCAAATATTAATGATGGCAAAAAACATGTGTATTGGCATGTGTAATGAGCCCCTATACATTTTAACTCATCAGCTATTTAATTTTTTATTAAATATACAAATTAAATACAACACAACCAAAAGACTAGCTATGGATTGAGCCCAAGCTTTTGGCATTGAATTTACTTTCATTTTGTTATTGTCAACTTAATTTTAATTCAGATTAATAATAAAGCTTAACCAGCATGTGATACAAAACAAACCAAAAAAACTAATTCTCAGGAAAATGGCACTGTAGAAGATAATAAACATCTTAATAAATCTTAACACAATAAACAAGTCAAAATTTCATACACAACTAAGATTACACTGCACTAATAAGAAAAAAGCACAGATGGATGTCTGTGTTTCACATTAAAACTAATATATATCATACAGTCCACTGAATATCTCCAGGGTGCAGATATTTTCATTTTAAACGAAGCTGTGTTGTGAAGCTGTGAGCTACTTACAGACTAAGTAAATCAAAATTATTATGTACAATAAGAGCCATATATGGTACATTCCACACAATAACTCAATAACAAAAACATATTCAGGTCACATTTCACCCTGTAATCAAAAGAAAGAACATAAGAAACTATACATTATTTAAAGAAACTGAAACCATTTCCATTTCATAACAGCTAAGCACATCTCCTTCCCTAATTGTCATTACCGGAATGCAACAAAATCACATTCACATTACTGTAATGTCTATACATTTCACACAGTAAGAATACTCCTGCAATTCCTGTTATTCTTACTGGTGATTCGTATTACTGTATTGCAGCAAAATAAATTACTCTAACATAATTAATTTTAATAAACACATTTTGCAGTAAGACGTCCTACCATTGTGTACCAATACTTAATTTAAATAGAGAATTTATTTTAATTGCTTGCAGATTGGAGATTGTTGCATTGCGGTAGTGAGAATCTGGGGTGGTGACAATGTCAAAAATAATGCCACATCACAAAAATGTTGTCATTTGTTTTGGCTTTGTTTTCTATAGGCAAAATGTAATTTCTTCTCCTATGTTGACAGACCGAGTGAGATTTCAAAGAATTCAAAGAGTCTTTCCCTTGATTTAAAAATGTGTTAATACTGAACAACACCATCCATCATATTTGTTCCGGCCTCTTCATAAATCCCATATGATCTAAAGGTAAAAAATATTTTGTCATGCTATCTAGGCTTATGCTAGTCAAACCACTTAATATATTGTGCTCAGGTCTACAAATTGACATTTTTGAAATGAAGAGTAAAATGCCATTTTTGAAACATTCAGTATTGCAGTGGTCCATTTAAATCCTCTTAACAGTAAGAGATTACAAGGCTCAATGGTCTTTTTAGTCAAAACATTGCTGTGTAAATGAGAACACACACAAGAAAAAGTTCCACGGACGGTCACAATTTCATAAAGTTCATAGTCCTGTTGGTTTGTACCTCTGCACAAACATCTGTGAAGAAAGACCAGATCAAACGTATATACAGGCAGACGCGAGTGACGTATGCAGCCCTTTGGACATCTCTCAAGGAATTCAAACACAAGTTCTTTGAAACCGAAACAGCAGTGGTTTCCATCAAAGAGGTTTTGCTGACTAAACTGAAAAATTGCAACACATTAACACTTTGTTACAAAAATATGTGGGTGCACACATAAAGAACAAATTTTATTAATCTTGGAACGTTTCCAGCTATAACAGTCTGAATTAAATTATCCATCCCTGTACCAGAAAATATGCATTTCAGTAAACGCCACGAAAAACTATAACTTGAATAAAAGTTGACCTAACTGCAGTGTAAGCATTTATTACCGTGACCAGTGACTGCGCAGTACCATGTTTTTCACTGTAGGTACGTTGTCAAGCAGTGCAAATGCAAGTCAGTGTTTTTCAGTTACAGCGCTTTACAAGTGGCTAAAGCAAATTTTGTCTAAAGCCTATAAGCAAAAAAAACAAACAAAAAAGTAATTCATTGTGACAATGAATATACAGTATGGTTTGGCACAGCATTATAACATGGAATGACAAGTGGTCTTTGTCCAATAATTTTAAAATGTGGATGCCTTCTAACCCCAGAAGTTCAGAAGAATCATAGCAGCACATTTACATTATCTGATCAAGTTTAGGTGTTTTTAGGACTAACAATTGAGAAAAACCATACAGATGTGATATGGGCAAATATATAATAAAACAGTAATTAATTAATTAAATGTTAAGAAATATGTTCTACAATGATATTCCAACAATGGTTGGAAGTAATGGAAGAAAATACAGAATTATTTAAGAGTCAGGTCACCTAAAAATCTAACATGCTGTTATTTTTTATCCTCATCTTCATTTCCATGGACCACAAATGGTCTGAAGATTATCCATACATGCGCTTTTCCATAAAAGGAGCTGAACACCAACACTTGCAAAAACAAAATATGACAATTTCAGTATGACTATAATTCAAGTCTTCTAGCGCCACAAGATAACCTTCTGCGAGGAAAAGA
The DNA here is from genome assembly GCA_036877545.1 of Yasuhikotakia modesta. NCBI lineage: Eukaryota > Metazoa > Chordata > Actinopteri > Cypriniformes > Botiidae > Yasuhikotakia > Yasuhikotakia modesta. The sequence continues at coordinate 136,656 of JBAJNP010000064.1, read as the reverse complement.
CCTTAATTTATTCATAACTCCTGGCTTTTGCAGCAGCTTTTGTTTCAAATATGTGCACTGCTTGTTGCAAAATAGTGCATGAGTCACTTGTTGGGATTTTTGAAACATATGAGCATCCGTCTTCAAACTCAAACTGTATGAAACAAAAGCTGCTAAACTGCTGAAATAACTGCTTGGCATTTCACAGAACAAACAAACAGATGTGGAACAGCATACGGGCAAGAAAATGATGACGAAAATGTCATTTTTGGGTGAACTATTCCTTTATGTTACTCTTTTTTACGAAAAATGTCAATGAGTTGATTCCAGCTTCAAAACATGAATTCTTAAAACCACTTTTAGACCTTAAATATTTCACTGAATAAGAACAATCTCAAAATGTGTCTGTACAAATTTAAAATGGGTTCAAAAATTGGTATTTGAACAGGCAAACAAAAATGAAATATAAACTGAAGTTCGCTCTAAACAATCTAATGTAGATATCAAGGTGCCAGTGAAATGATTCGAATATTGAACACCACCGCATGTTTACATAATCAACTAAATCAAACTTCAATTACTCAGTAAAACAATCAAGTTTCTCTGTCAATGTCTCTAAATCTTTGGACAAAGGATTGAAGTTCCAGCACCAGCGACAACAGTGCAGACGTGTCCGTGTGATCCTGAATTACTGATGTGTGTCCGTGTGATCCTGAAGTACAGATGTGTCTGTGTACACATATAAACAAATATGATCTGTAATCACACTACCCACCAAAAATGAGACAATCGTCCTTCAAATGTCCCATTACGCCTCGTGGCTCGCGTGCTGTGGGTTTCTGAGCCCGACACAGTGAGGCAGTAATAAATAGATTAGCAGTCTGATTGCATGGCATGGGCGACCCCTGGAAACATCAGCGTGAGCGAGACGTCGCGTCGGCCGTCTGTTTGGGTCAGTCTCCTTTGGGATTGTCCAGGTTTACCACCCGCAGCTCTGTGAGGGTGGTGCTGCTGCTACCACTGGGCTGTTGGTTTATCAACATCTGATAAACAGATTTAGATTAGAGTTTAAGTAAATACACTTGTATAGCATGCATAGCCATTACATCTATACTTACATTATATGGGTTTGTAACATAATATGGTTCCATTTGTTAACATTTGCTAATGCATTAACTAAAATAGACAATAAACATTTTTTTTAACATTTACCTTTACAAACACTACATTTATTCATGTTTAAATGAACACTAAGTCTGATTAATGAGACTGTGTAACAGTCAGTTCATATTACCAATAACAATGTTAAAAAAAAGAACCTTACACATTAACCTTACTGTTACACATGTATTAATACAAGATCAGAGCGATAATCTGTTTATGGATATAATCCACACAAACTTCATCTAAAAAACATAATCTAAAGCTGATAAACCTGTGAACTTCATTCTGATATGCACAACATGCCAAACACAGGAATGAATACTGCAAAAGAGCCATTTCATATAGAAACTGTTTCAGTTATATTACCGAATGTAATGGGACGGCAGAGACTGGGATCTGTACAGTTCCAGGAGGTCCTGTGAGGAACATCTGAGGAACTGTACCTACATACACATCAAAACAAAGAACACAATGTTTAGATGTGAGATTTCATTGCCTTTATATTGTACATTTATATTGAATTATCATACAAACCAAATGGAAGCAACAAATAAAATGCATAAATGGAAACAATGAGTTACCTTTGTATCATTTATCACTTTATTATTTGGCAGACGCTTTATCCAAAACGACTTAAGGTCAAGTCAAGGTCTACATTTTCATCAGTACTTCTATTTTCTGGGATCAAACCCACAACCTTTGCACTGCTAACACAATGCTCTACCAGTTAAGTTAACATCATGAAACAAAGAACTTCTTAGGCTTGGTTACAGTTAATTGTAACCTGTAACTGGTCATTGGGTCATTAGCACACAGGCTAATAATCCAAAGAATGGCTGGAACAAAAGATTGATGTTTTGGAGGCGGCCAAAATAAGAGTTCAGACTGTAACCCAAAAGAGATGCTGTGGCATGACATGAAGAGGGCTGTGTCATCAACATGACTCTGAAATTTTGATGAAGTGAAACAGATATGTAGGAAGTTTTATAAGCAGATACTGGAAATGTCTGTTGAAAAATTACTAAATTCATCATTTCCACCCTGCGTTTTGAATAATTCCCCAATGCCTTTAATATAAATCTTGTTAAAGGGCTCACAAACATTCACGTAAAAACAGATATAAGCAACTGACTGTGATTGGCTGGCTGACCTGAGTCTTGAGCCTGCGTGTGGGACATGTGCATTGCGGTGGGGGCTTGTGAGAAGGTGTTTAGCACAGTCAGACCGCCATCAGTGAGTGCAGGGGTGGATGTAGCATACATGACGGCTGTGTGTGGTCCGGGATACATCATGTGACCTGCCACCGTAGAAGGCACTGAGGATGTCACTATGGTAGCCGTGTGACTTGCTGTGGGAACAGAAAAGACAAAAAGCAAACATCACTACTCCTTCAAAATTCCTTTATCATGAAATGCACAAACCTAAAACATTAGCCTAGCATATGCTACCTTAAACTCTGCAATTCCTATTTTGAAACATTCTTAATATTAAATGACAAGAGAGTAATAGATCATAATATTCTGTATTAATCTGTATGGTGTTATTACGAACGAATGCTGTATTAGTGTTCTCCCAATACAATTTCACATTTTCGCGGTTCATAACATTATCCACACAATAATAAGCTTGCTAGCCACAGCAACCTGCGTGCCGCCTCTCCGTAATCTCACGCTGTGACTGATATGCGCAGAGCAGTACACTATTAAAGTTTATTAATATTGCCTTGCCTGCTGATATAAAGTCTTTATAACTCATTTATCTGATCTAAATCAGCAATAAGAAGAGTGAGAGTGATTATTAGTGATTATAAAGAGTGACAATTACCAGTGGAGGTGGCAGAGGTGTGACTGATCTCTGGGCTGCTCTCACTGCTCTGAGGACTGGGGTGAACGTGGATGGCTTGTAACTGCTGAGGCATCGCACCACCTGGTATACAGACACCACAATAAACCTTATTAGAGTGTCTTTAATGCACAGCATATGTAAATACATGAAATGACCTCCACATATTTTCCAGTTCCTAAACATGTACAAATTGATACACATTAAGGAAAAATAGCACTACTGCATTTTAAGCATTTAAATTAACTTGCTAAGTTTACCTGTTGCTGTCATCATTACAGAAACACATAACTCAAGTTTTAATTAGGTAGGAATGAAGCAATTTAAGTGTTCGATTTTAGCTGTAGAAACATTGATAGAAGTACCAGCATGCAATTCCCCAGTGACACTTAAAGGAAGTTCACCCAAAATTAAGAATTCTCTTATAAATTATTTTCACTGCCATAATTAGATTCATATCACGGTTCTGGAGCCATGGTTCCTTCAGTCGTGTGTGATGTGGGGAGAGGGTTCATGGTGTAACACCAGCAATGCTAATGAACACCAGATTTGTAAAACAGATGAACACCAGACCTCAATAATACTTGAAGACAAAGTAATTTTAGTGTACAGAAGGAATTCCCTCATCAGAAGCTCATATGAAGGGACTGATGAATTTTGGGCAGAAGTTGTTGTACATTGACATTACAAACGATCTGTATTTGGTATTTGGTACCTTACTTGTGCTGATTATGAAATCACAGATGTAATGATAAAGTATTTATTTGACTTGTTGATCTGTGAGGTTTAATGTAAGTTTATAAACCATTGCAGGAGTTTCTTGGATTATTAGTGTGAAACTTGTGGGGAAAAAAACAACTTACACGATAGCTGTCGTACCGCAGTACCAGCAGTACCAGGGTAGTACCAGGGTAGTACCATCATGGTTCTTCGGCTCAGTTTCAAATATTGTTACACACCTATAAATTGTGAGAATTTTCATTTCTGGGTGAACTGTTGCCTAATACTAGTTTCCCCTACTAGGATCTCAGACTCCTTTCAGACAGCCAGTCATAAGACACCCAGAGTATGAAACAGACTGACCTGTAAGCGAGACAGTGGCCGGCAGACGGAAGAGCGTGGTCTGTGGGCCGGTTTGAGTGTGTGGGGGGAGGACGGCGGCAGTGCTGCTAGCTGTGGCATGGCTGTTTTGCGTCTGTGGACACTGTATAGCCAGAGAGTGTGTCTGCAGCTGACTGAGGGGAATAGTGTGTGTGCCGGGTGGGAGAGAAGTGCCTGCAGGACACACAGCGATACCCTCAGCGGGCGAAGCAGGGCACCACGCGCACCAACCAATCACACTTCGCACGTTCAAAGCTTATGCACACCATGCGTGTATTTTGCGAAAGCATTGATTAATTTGCAGGAAAATCTTACTATTTTGGCATTACACACAGAAATGTGGCATTATTATATCATATAGTAAAATTATAAAATTTTCACATAACAAGTGGCTTATCACCACAAAAAATTATAAGAATATATTTTATAAGATCTGTCAGTAACATCCTGGCATAATTTTTATTACTATAGCCTTACAATTTTTTATCAACCACTCTGTCATTTAAAGGGCACAATGAAGCCTATTTAGGATAACTAAGTATAACTACATAGGAGGTACACATTAAACAAGTAACTCAAGTTTTGCATGTTGCCTTTGTATGCCAGTTTATTACAACACATTTTCTATCTATAATACTATCAAACTGTATATAGTTTTAATTAAAAACTTAACTCTCTTACACTTAAGGAATGAGACAAGAAAGGGTTATGAAACAAACTACATCAATGGCCAAATAAAGTGCAAACTATATATTGTTATAATGATACTGTTTATGTTACATCACTAATGAAAGTGTTGCAATTACCATACTCTGTACACATACAATTTGGTAGAAAAACAAATTTCGACTTTTATGTACAATTACAACTTGTGTGAATAGGCCTTTATCAGCTGAAAGCAGAATTCAGAGTGGGCAGGCATGCGGCAAGCAAATTAGTCATTGTGTAATAAAAACAAAGTCATGCAAGCTGATGCAACCTATCACGCAATCCCTCTAACAAAACAAATCAAATCTGGTCTCAATTGTAAAGAAAAAGACTAAAAAAATGATTGAATAAAAACAGGCCCTTACCTGGCATGAGTGTGAATCCACCGGGCAGCTGCATCACTCCAGCGGGTGAACTGGCCGGTGCTTTGAGCACTGTGCCATTTGCACTGGAGACATTCTGGGCGTTTATGCCTGCGGCTAAAGGCCAGCAGGCGGCGCTGCTCTGAGTCTGCATGGCAGCCGAGGATGAGGAGGGAGAGGAAGAGGATGGCGATTGTGTGGTCGTGCTGCTGGTGTTGGTGGCTCCAGGTATACTGGCAGCAGTATATGTAGGCTTTATCATTTCCTGCAATGACAAAACAGGAAAAAAATATGATATTCAAATAAAGAGTTTAACATTATTAAAACTATGCAGTTTTAAGAGGCTAACAATAACAAACTAGCTTTAAAAAGATGAGATCCCGCCTTCCGTTTAGATCACACTCCAAAGCCACGCCCCCTTCAAAACAGTTTGACAGGCAAGTGTGACTTCCTACCGTGTCACGCACATTTTTTATGGTTGACACATTCACTCATTCTCCATCTGTCTGCCATTTCCTCACAGGTGTGTGTGATAATCAGCAATTAACTGTCAAACACATGGCATACTCAAAAATTCCTGTTTAAATACATTTATGACTTAAGTCAAGTTTCAGTACAACTGTAATTTGTTAGAATACAATAGTCTCCTTATGTAAAGTTAACCACTGACCCTATTTTAAAGTCTAATGGAAAGCCACAGACTATACATATATATACGTATATATATATATATATATATATATATATACGTCCATATATGTATCTATATATATATACACACACACACACACAGACAGACACAGACAGACACACTATGGCCATTATAGGATGACTTTTCATTTTCTTCTGAAACCGCTTCTTCTGAAAGTTTGTCTGCTAATGAATGACAACAAATGTATGCGATGCCATTTTACCCTGAAGTAGCCAAAGGCTACAAACAGTAATTCCTTTAATCTTCACTGTTGCATTACAGATAGCATGTTATACATTTAGCACAGTTCAGTTTGTGGACTTCAACCTTCAAGGTTAAAAGCTCTACAGGGAATGAATATGAAGTTTGAGAAAGGTTACTGTGTTGTATGTATCAGATCCACAAACACATGCAGTCAACATGCTAAAATCCTCTGAGAGGTTTTGTATCTAAATGAATTGCATCTAAATGATAGTAACAGACATTTTTATTATAACTAAAGTCCATCAGTCCATCTCTTTCTATCTTGAATTTAAGTTACTCTATTTAAATCCACAGAATTTGTCTGTGGCATGTAGTGGAGCGGGACTGATTGATTGCAGCAGAGACTGTAACAACTGTGTGTAATAAAGGCAATTGTGTCACATTGATCCCAAGAAGGGCAGCTGCCTTCACAGGAAAACAGGTGTCCTCACAGCGAGAGCACACAGCTATTTCAGGCAGTCCTGAATGAAATCTATGAAACAGGGACGACAGAACAGCCAGTCTGACTACTGACCAGCATGGAGGATTTACTGTTCTGCTTCATTGAAAGGATACAAGGGTAGAAATAAGACAAACTCGGTTATATGCCAACATTTAGCTCCAAAAACTTTACTCATTTAAAATGTAACAATTTTAATAATGAGTTAAAGCTTTACACAAGCTATCCAGCACCCACCATCTGCTACATAGGGTACAAAACCAAGATCAACAAGGTCTTTGCCCTTTGACTTAGCTACTAACACAGAAACAGTGGCTATGCATGATTCCCACAGAGAATGCTTTAAACAGGTGTGTGTGTGTGTGTGTATGTTTTTGTTACACTAAGAAAAATGCAACACAACATAACCTTGACATTCTAATTTTTATAAAGCCTGTTTTTACAAAGGCTGTTTTACAAATTCCACTAAATACTACAAAAATGAGTCAAAAAATGTTATTAGTTTAAAATTGCATTATTTATGTACATAACATAATACAATGGTATTTTAACAATCAGGAATCAGGAACATTTTTTGTTTATGCTTCATTCTAGCTAAAGATATTACATAATATGAAGATAAAAGTAGTACTTTTGTTGATCTATAAATTGCGTTTTTGCATCTTTATTCCCCTTTCCTTGCATTTTATGGACCGACAGAGTAGGTCTTTTTTGTAAATTTCTGTTCAGCTGAAGAAAGTAAGTAATACGCATCTGGCAAGACAGCGAGTGAATGATGAGAGTTTTTGTTTGGGGTGAACTATTCCTTTACACACTCTCTCCAAGGTCTTCCTGCCAAAGGCTCCCAAGACGCACATACTTCCACTAATCCACACTTCAGGATAGCTGCTGCTTATCTTTTCACTTACAAATTACAAATAAATGATAAACAACCAGCGCTGAGATTATAACCAACAAAAATTACGTTTTTTAAATTATTTTAAAACAATCAAACTGACAACCTAATCAGACCTTACAAACCTACTGTGGCTTCATCTTATATCAACAAAAACCATCACATACCACATCTGATATATTGCCTGAATATATAAACAACTGCAGCTGCCAAACCCCTGATAAGAAACTGATAAGATGGCAAGATGTGATCAGTAGCTAGATCTCAATTCTGTACATGTTCAATTCATGTCTGGTGTAGATTTTGTCTGACTCTGACTGGATGTGGGAAAAGTGACCCTATTTCCATGTGGACTAGCTGATAAGCTTGTAATCAGCACCACTAGTTAGGAATCTGCTTTTCTTAAAGCAATTTTCTAAAACAGCTTTCTTATTTTGCATACTACTCACCCTAAATCAGTAGGGAAAAGGGGGGAATATGTTGTCAGAATCTGAAAACAGCTGCAGCTTATATGGAATGTGATCAGCCATGAGCCAAGAAAGTGTACCGGGAAAACAATACCATATAAGGACATGCAGACAGCATCAAATATTTATCAATGAGAATTGGACATGTGAATATTTCACTCTTCATGCAAAGACGTTTCTTAGGTGACATAACTGATATATCAGTGGATAATTCTCATGCAGAGTCTCCAAAAGGGGTTTGTTGTTAAAAATTGCATCTGATTTCTTCTGAAGTTTCAAAATGCAAAACTCAATCTGTAACTTTTTACATTATGCCAGCACACTACTGTAGTTTAGAAAGTTAAGAACCTCAGAAGTACATCAAAAAGAAGTGTTTACAAGACTAAACAAATACTGGAATACCTGGAATTTTTCCACTCAAGAAAGAATTTCCTATTGATGATACATTCTAAATACCTTTATATGAAAGGAAACAAAATTCAGCCGCACGTTTTAGTGAAACTTCATAGCTGGCTCTTATACCAGTTTCTTATACCAGGACTAGTCTTATCACTCACAAGACTAGTCAATTGGTCAGGTTAGGTAATGTCTTGATAAAACGAAGAGTCATCTACATTTAACGTTTTAAAAACACTGCTTGGGACATTGGCTTTACTTTCTATTCTGTTGACCAATCTGCTAATTGGTCCTGGTTCCTACCTTTGGCTCTGTGAGAACATCTGCCTCTGAAACCTGGTAGGTGAGGTCCGTCTCCTCGAATCCTGTGGCACTCATCCGCTGGTCCGTTGACGGGTCGGTACGGGGTGGTGAATCAGGGGAGTTGAGGCAGGTCTGGATGAGGGCCTTACCCGTCTCGCTGGTGATCATGGGCTGAAGCTTCCGGGTGGCAAATGTGTAGACGTGGCCCGTCTCGCTAGCAACCAAGAGCAAAACTTGTGTTCCTGTCAGGGTGGATAGTTCATATGCCTGGAAACGTTGGAAAAATGAACACATAACAGAAAGAATAAGGTTAGATATTTTATACTTCAACTGGAGTTTATTACACTACACAACCAGGAAACATGATGAAAAGTGTTGACAAACTCTTTTTTGTTACCTCATTTGTGAAGCATGATATTTTTCACAACAGTATCAGTAATAGTAATAATCACAGCAAATGTTTCATAGCAAATCATTTAAGGAACACAATACAATTCCAATACGATTCCAGTGTGCTTGTGTAGCAAGTGATTCTTGTGGTTGTGAACCACATGACTTGGTCTTTATCCCCTAAAAGGTAATGAGACATGCAACGATGAAGGAAGCACAAGAAAGATGATGACAGTACATCAAGAAAGACAATTAATGCCCAAAACAAGCTAATTAGCACACAGGTGCTAATGCTTGGTCAATGCATTGCAAAGGTGTGTCCATTGAATATAATGTGCATTTTTGCATTATTGTGGTGGCAGCTAACCTAAATACTCAAGAAAGCGACAGATTTATCTTCAAGAATATCTGCCATCATATGTAGCATGTAGCATTGCAGTAATAAACTACAAACACTGTAAATAACTTAAAACTTGCTTGGCAAGATTCCTTATTATAACCTGAATAATAAAGCTAACCATAGTCAGGGCAATGCCTGTTATGCCCCTTAAGCGATCCAAAGCAGCACTAAAGATGCTACACATACTTGTGTTGAGTTATGAATTGGAACCCAATGACTAATCATAACAGGAAGCGTTTGCAATGCTAATATCTGTCTGTTCTTCCAGAGACCTGTAAGAACACTTCCTGAACTGGTGCAAATAAACAGGTCTAAATTTATTCACAACAAAACGCCAAAATATTTTTAACTGCACGGCTACCATAAATAAATAACAATTTAAATATACTACTTGAAACACCATAATGATGTAATATAAAAAAACACAGCACGCTTTCAAACCATATTTTGAAACCAAACAAAATTGACTGCTTAAACAGTTATTGGTGGGATCTAAATGTTATTTGGTAAAGATAATAAACTCTAAAATGACTGCAAACGTTTGACATCATCTTCTTAATACTAACACTGCAAGCACTAAGCCACAGATACTAGAGAACTGTGTCACATGTTCCTGAAGGTCAGCTCTGGCCTGCTGTAGGTGGTCCTCACACCTTCTGTGCCGACTTCAACCAGGCCAGTTCTCAAGATAAGCGAAAACATCAACATTGTGTCTGGCACTGTGGTAACCTGATCAGGCAACAGCTTTAAAGCAGAGCTATTTTTGCTTGAGACAGGAACGAATGACAATTGAGTGACCAATGACAAATGAGTCAGAACAGATGTGGAAACCACCTAGAGTGCACAACTGAGATACTGTCAGTGGAGTCTGCATTTACTCTATAAATGCAGCCAATAAATCAATCGTCAATAAATGCAGACGGGGGTCTGTTGTTTTAAGCTAATCGGAAAGTAAGAGAAATTTAGGGGTGTTGGTGTATGTGCGAGTATGTGTAACAATGCACGACACTAGCAATGGTGTTTATATGGTGGCAAAGCAATAGTATTAGCATGTAGTATTGTTGACTATTGATATGGTAAAATAACACTAGTATTAATACTATGGTAGCATATCACGTGGAGTGATACTACAGTGTACTGGAACTGCATTTGTGGTGTAATATTGTAAAGCAGTAGTATCAGTTTGGTAACCTAGTACACGCAGTTTTGGTACAGTACTAGTATCAGTGTTATGTAGTACTAATATTTGTATAGTACTGATCATCAGTCTAGTACCACATCAGTTTTACACCAGCAGTAGAAACACGAGGGTGAAAGTACCTTCTTCATAATGCCAGTCTTCCTCTTGCTGAACGTGGTGTATCTTCTCAGTTTGTTGTCAATAAACTCCATCTTAATTTTCACCCGTCCTCGCGTTTTCTTGCCGGGTTTCGCTCCAGCCACCCCAGTGGAAACTCCTCCATATCCAGCTGCCAGTCCTGCATTAGACCCCGATGAACCCCCGACCTCCATCTCACTCCTCTCCCGCTTTACCCCTCTTCTGTCGGCCACCGAGATCTCTTCATCATCACCAGAGTCCGAGTCTCCATCAGATCCGCTCAGCACTGTCTGATGATCAGACGGCCTGTTGTCATATCTGCCCGCATCGGGGAGGTTCATGGCAGAGTTTACTGCCCCAGATGAGGTGCCTACCTGTAGAGAAGTCATGCCTGCGCCGTTACCTGAGCGTCCAGCCGCTCTGGCAGCCCCGTTTCCTCCTAACATCCCTAAAACACTCACTAGCTACCAGAACCGCAGCGATAAGCGGTAGAATTAGATGGATTCTAGCTGATCCTGAATCAGATTTTAGCAGATGGATTCACCTGATACTGAACTTCCAGCACATACGCTAGGCTAAGAAACATTAGCTCAACTAAACTGACAACTCGGACTTAACCCACGTCTTCCGTTAGCTATCTGAAGTTTATTACAGGACGGATATGCTCATTTGTGGAAATCACGAATCAAAAGCTCGTAAACTACAAAATAAACATAAAAAACTAGCCCTTCACAACCACCGTACAAAGTTTACAACATTCAGTTTCCGCCTACAGTCCATCAATCAAACCTCAACTGAACTTGCGCTGCTCTAGCCACATTTGGAAACGACGCATCACCATTCATGTACATCCGCAAAAGGCACTAGTTACCTAAAGTAACGTTAGTATTTAATGAAATTATTTCGTTTGAACACGTAACTAACTCTGACATGTTTTCTGTGATGTTTTATATTTACTTGCAAGTATAATCACTGATAATCTTTTCATTCAGAGAATTTAACTCACGAGGACCTATGCCTAAGGATCTACTTTCCTCCATATAAAGCAAGTCGATGTTTCCTTATATGGCGATGGCTGTCCATGTATGGTGAGTCACAGTGCTGTGTTGCGATTGGTTACCCCAACATCTGAGACTTTACGATTGGCTACATTCTAATTTTGATTTACGTCATACACAGCGCACAGCAAATTGGCAAAAGCGTTTGGATTGTTATACTTTAAACAATAAAAATTGTTATAAATTATATATTATGACGCGAATAAAAATAACTTAATAAGGGTTAAACACTAAGTTCACCTGCGCTATAATTTAATACATTTGAGCACTTAATAACTATTAATAAACTATTTAATGCGTCGTATAACCAGCAGATGGAGATGTTAGACTACATCACAATGTAACAATCTAAACTCATGAGCTTGTGCATGTAATGCGACTCATCTACTGACAACTGAAACAAAACTCTTTTGTTTGCTTTCGTAGGCACAACATATCGTTTTGTCCTTTACAGCATGCTTATTGTATATTGCACATTTAATTTACAGCTACAGAAAATTTACTAGAGTCAATAAAGACTCTAGAAAGTGAAAATCAATCACACTGGAATTAGTATACTCTATATTATATACTAGTATATAGCTAAAGCAGTGTGGTCTAGTTGTTGTAAATCAACCTATCCTAAAGATTTTAGGATCAAAACATTTATACAATTGTATAAACAATTTATCTATTATGATTGTGTCAATAATCAAAACAATTGAGCTTATGTACCTTCATTTAACATACATTTACCTTTTAAAAATGTCATCTAAATAATTGAGTATTCACATGATCAGATTAAGTAAAATGGCCTTTATTTTCTTCCCAAAACATTAAACAGCAACAATTACCAGCACTGCACATTCCTTAACAACTTTCCTGTTTGTTGTTCTATGTAATGTTATTTCCACCCACCATTTTTTTGCCACCATGTCATTTTTGGCCCATATTTTTAATATATCAATAAATCTCCCAAAGGAGAGATTTATATATATATATATATATATATTTATATATATATCCCATTTATATATATTTATTATAGCAGTTTGTATTAACAGTTGTATTCTGAACAGACATCACCACCATATTGAGTTTATAATCCACTTGCTCTTTCATTGAAACAAGAAAAACACAATTGCAGGGTGGTCTTAAGATGTTGGGAAAAACCTGCAGTTCATGTATGTTTGCAACAATATGAGTCACATGCTTTTTGTAAATGACTTGGCTATCTGTGTGTAAATATCCTTGCAGGAACTGCTCAGCTATTGTCATGGCAACATCACATAGTTGCATATTCCCATTGCAACTGCAGGAGGTAATAATTGCACATGAATCTTGGTGGTCCTCTAAAACTCTTCCAGGAATATACCAAACTGACCCATGCGTGTTATGTAATACTAACGAAAGATGAGATTTGAGTCTGTCAGTGTTTTCCAGCATGTTCTCTTTCTGATGTTGTGTTGAGATATAAACACAGAAAGAGGTCTATATGCCACACATAACATTTGGGAGCCATTGTTATTCAAAGCATATTACAGTGGATACAAGACATTTTATCAGTATGTTTGTTCCCTGAGAATCGAACCTGTGACCTTTGCGCTGCTAACGCAGTGCTGTATCATCTGGGCTAAAGGAGTTCCTCACATGACTGCACCTCAGATGTCACTGGTTTACATAACCAAATATGCAAATTAAAATGACAAAGTTATTATTGAATTTGTTTTTATTTCCAAAAAACTTTACAGCAGAATAAATGGCACAAGGGCTACGTATGAGTACAAAAAGTGCAATTTTAGAATAAACTGAAAATACAGATTATTTCTGACTGAAAGGTGTGAATCCAATCAACATTCAGGTGTTGTCCAAAACAAAAACCTCTTTATCATACTAAATAGAGACTGGTTCACTTTAATAGCAAATACTATCTGAATATAAGTGGGAGTGTTCACCACGCATGAATCTAATTCTGTGAAAGAAAATGAGTAATAAGAAAACAGATATTGTCAACGTATATATTTGATTGGCAAGCCTTTACTCTATTGAAATACTTAATCCGATCGTGATGCAGGCAAGATCGCTTGCCAAAATAATTTTATACAGCACGGTGGTGTTGAACCATTTCAACCTCACCCACATCTCTGGGGGCACTGGGTGTGTTTAAGTAACAGTTTTTCATAGATCATCAGTAAAGACAAACTGCACAAGATCAAACGGTTCTCTGGCAACCATACAGACATGTTAGGCAACAATTCCATTGCTTATGTGACCCAAACCCCTTGCCAGCAATTTCCTAAAAACATCACTTCTGTTTCCAAAACATTATTGCCTTATTCTCATAGGACAGGAGGTCATTTCTGCAGTATTTGCTAGGCGGAGGTCGCATTCAGATTTTTCCATTAGCTAAGGATGCCTTTAGATTACGACACAAACTGTTCCACCTAAGACTTTTGCTTTATCCACATGTTCCACCTATAAAACAGTTTTCCCCCTGCAAAGAAGTAAAGGGAGTCCTAGCAATGAATCCATGAACCCTTTTGATAAAGTTTTTCATCTATATTTTGTTTTGGACATGGTATAACTTTGAGTTATTGCCAGAATAAATCTTCTTTTATTGTACAAAAAAGAATAGGACATTCTTAAAATTATTTTGTGTTTCAGGAAAGATAAAAGTTTGGAAAGGCTAAAGGATGAGTACATCATGAGCAAACATGCATCTATGCACCAGAAACTTCTTATCAAGACAAAGATAACCCAAGTGTACTTCAGAGTGAAACTTAAGCAATCATGTTTCCTTCGGATATCCACTTGTATAAAGTCAGCAGTGTTGCTTTTCTGAAGTTTCTTCTTCATGTCACACTTTTAGACCTTTATCTTTATTTTATGAAAACTTTAGGTGATAAAACTTTTTCCATTTTTATTAGTAGTACACCAAATCCTGACTGAAATCCAACGAGTTATGCAACCATCTAGACCATCCAGACCAGTGGTTCTCAAGTTTTGCTTTTTATTTGCTAAAGTAAATAGTATATTGTACAAAAGTAGACAAAAGTCATCTTAATACTCAAAATTAATATAATCATGCTAATTGTTGTATTGATTAGAATTTTAATTTTTATATTCCATGAGTCAATAATAGTTCAGTCTAGTTTGGCAAAATTCCACATAGTAAAGGTTGAATTTTTGCTATCCTCACTATACACATTTACAGTATGTGGCGTTTTAATATTAACATTTAACATAATTTCCCCCTGTGGGTTTCAACCCAATCAGAAAAGACCTGAGACCTTTCTTGGCTGTGACCCACCAATTGGGAACCACTGATCTAGACCATGATCAGGTGACTGTGCTGAACACTTTAAATATAGAAAGCTGGAGTACAAAGATAAAATCCAAGGTGCTGATTTGGCTCATCTGCAGGGTTTAGAAAGGGTATGGACCCACGATGATGGTGAGTCTCAGCAGCGAGCTGGAACGGTAACTCAAGACGTTGCTCTGGGTAACCATCTCCAAATCCACCACATGTTCTCTGGGTCCCGTCAAAGGCTTGGTCATTACCAGCATGGCACTTACGTTACTGGAGCGCTGAAGCAGACAGTGAAATTCAATACTAGATTTCTAGCTCTTCACCACAACAAGAGCTACTCATGATGAATTCTCAGGAAACGTTGTCATTTCTGTGCAATGGCTCTGTGTTCTGGTTGCATAGCTTGTAGAGTATGATGCTATCTATGCTAATGTGAACATCATAGTAAATAATATAATTTTACAGAACAATAATGCTCTTACCAAAGACCACAAGGATGCTGACTGTAAATAATGTAGTGTTGTGCAATTATATGTTGCTGTTATTAGGCATGGGCATACAGTACATTGTTTTAAGGGTGGACCCTTTCTTTAATAGGCCTAGTAAGTAGGCTATATTAAAAGTAGGGTAGGACATTTCAATAGTAGTATATCTAGCAGGCAAGCTCTCAGAGCATAAGACCCCTCTGTCACTCTAGAGTGCTTTCTAAAGCCACGCCTCCATCAACGCATTATATGCTGATTGCAGAAGATTGTCTGCACAAGCGGGGTGCAACACAGTTTGATAGGCAAGTAGGACGTTTCTGGAAAGCCTACCTAGTCTTAAAAAAGAACGAAAATGAACCCCCTACTGCCACAGTACCGGGCACTAACAACAGCCCTGCTGTGGGGCTGAGGCTGGAAAATGATTTCAGCAGTAACCTTTTCAAATGAAATGATAAAATCACAAATGACACTGTTTCCTGAGAATGGTTTCACTCAGTCCAGAGAAAATCATCACATCTTACCCTCAAGTAGAATTCTCCTCCCTCATTGCCGGATTTGATGGTGAAAGTGTTTACCATGTTGGGATAGACACTAGTAGCTTGAATCTGGAAAATATCCGCAGGCACAGAGCGGTCGGAAAAGATGCTCATGTACTTGTAGACAATAACAGGAGGAAGTCCCCGACAAACAGTGGGAGACTGGCACCTACAGCGACTGTAATTACAGAAAAAGATACATTTTTATTTATTATTCAGTGTTTAAAATTTGAAACTCTGGCAACCCGCTGAAATGATGAGGAATTTTCCAAGTTCAAATATTCCAAACAAAAACAAGAAATCAATAGGGCTTGACAAGTTGCCCTGGAATTCAAGCGGAAAGCTAAGGAAATATACTTTAAGATTTGTGGAAGATTTTTGGATTATTGTGATACACAGCATGATTTTATTGGTAGGATTAGACTGACCCTTCGCCTGTTTTCACGTATGGTTCACGGCAGGGGTTTCTGGGATAGCAACGAAATCCTCCATAGTAATTCCAACACATTTCATCATCCCTGCAGTTGTGTGCCGTTTCACATTCGTTTACATCTAAGCATAGAATAAAACATCAATAAGAAACTTCTGAAGACAGTTTATGAGTCTGTACAAAAGGCTGAGGTGTACCTTGGCACATTCGTGTCCCTTGGAGTTGGTATCCATCAGGGCACACACACTGGTATCCTCCAGGTTGGTTTACACATTGGAACTGGCACATGTAGTTAGAGAATTCACACTCATCAATGTCTAGAGAAACATAATGAAACCATTACTTTGCTGTGGTTGATGGTAGAAGAATGTTAAAGAAATAATGCAGATATTTTCAACTTTTCGTCTATAAAATCACATTGGTGGCATACTGATCACCACACAGGTCATGTTTTTGATAGTGTGCAAAAGTTAAAAATGTGTTTTTTGTATTCAGAGAGTAAAGTAAAGGAATGTGGTTGTCATGGTAACCCACACCCAAAATGTGACCCCTGCATTTAACCCATCATCAGGAGTAAACGCACATACACATACACACACACACACACACACACCAGGACCTACAGCTTTTGGCATACCATAGTAGAAAATAAGTCACATTTGGATATGGGGCAGGCTTTATAGTTGGTCATGGCTACAAAGATCTATACCATAGCAAAGACAGGGCTAGTGTGCAATTCTGTTGAATGCTAACATGAGTAATGTTGAAGTGTTATGGTTATACTTTCAAACAGTGCAATAGTTGTATATTTTACACATTCATTCGAAGAGCTGTCTGATTGCCTGCTAGTTTCTTATTGCAGGTATATTAGTGTAAACGCATTTCCTGTTCGTTTATACACACTGAAGGATGAGTTGAAATTATTACCTGTGGAAATAAACAACATGCCACAGAGACACATTTTAAATTACATCCGAAGCTTCTAACTGTGTGTTTTGATCTTTTTTTGGATTGGACATTAACCTTGACAAGAGACAGAGTCTGAAGCTAGTTCATATCCAACTTCACACTGGCAGATGAAGGAGCCAACCAGATTGAAGCACTGATGCTGGCAAGGGTTTGAGGTGGCGCATTCATTCACGTCTGTAAAAAATAACAACAACAATAAATTCAGTTTCAAAGGTGGAACACAACACCAATGATAAATAAAATTATGAATCGCTGAATAACAAACAAAATGGCTGCTGGCCTGTAAATGAAATTCACTGCCCACACGATTTAGGTCTTAGAAATACTCTAAACAACACCACTTATTTAAACCAACAGGTATTGTGATCCAAAACACACATCCTTTCTGCACTCTTAATCATTCTGTGGTTTGTCTGGCAAAATTTCAAGCATAGTTGTAGAGTACAGAAAGTGTCCGTTCACACTGTGGGGGCCATCGTGGGTGGTCTGAGCTTATCTGCCAGGTTTGGTCAAGTAACTACTATATACAAAGGCCTTAGAATAGCCTGGTTCTCTCTGATTCATATACAGACCATTGAACAAGCAACATGTGGGTGAAAAAGCCCCTTTGTCCAAATAAAAGTAGATTCAGGCAGATTCTTTCTTCCTTGGTGACCTATTTGAAGCTTTAATGCGAGAATAATGTCAAAGCAGAGATCTGAAGACCCCCGGAGGGCCTCTTGCCTAGAGTTTCCTAAGCTTTGCTGACCAGCGCTTGGCTGGACATGGCTCATGTGGGCCCTTTCAAGGGGTTCAGCACAGTTGATAGCCAAACCGGCTGATGTACAGTGGAAAAATTGAGTCAGGAGACCTTGCAGGCAAGAGTTCACAGAAAAACCTCAGCTGTTTTTTCTACCCATCATTCTGAACGGAGAGAGAGAGCGTGCAGAACACACCTGGAGTCTGTGATCACCCACATGGCGGTGGTCTGATTCCTGCTCACTGGTGTCAGATTCCATAGGAAAATCTCTGCCAAGGTGCATTTGAAAGAGAGCTAAAATATGTAAACATTGCAGGAAGGGCGACCTCTGTT
Organism: Yasuhikotakia modesta; assembly: GCA_036877545.1. Classification (NCBI taxonomy): domain Eukaryota; kingdom Metazoa; phylum Chordata; class Actinopteri; order Cypriniformes; family Botiidae; genus Yasuhikotakia; species Yasuhikotakia modesta. The sequence continues at coordinate 118,098 of JBAJNP010000064.1, read as the reverse complement.
TGCGGGAAGAGGCGCGAGCTGATTGTTGACTCATTTTAATGGGCTGACCCATACTTCCTCAAACAAACCACAAACCTCAGTTAGCTGTTTGACAACAGAAAATGACTAGTGTCAGGCTTGGATGGCATGCCCACAGATGCTTGCAGTCTGTTTACTAGCTGTCTGATGCCTGCTGTATGCAAAGATGGACTTTGCATTTCCTAGAGATCTGATATCATTAATGGATTATTTAAATGTATTATTCTTGCAGGGCGTGTTGGTCAGCATGTCTTTGCAATTCATGTATTTCTGTCTCGTCTTTGGTTTATGCAACCTAAATTGTTTTCTACCACAGGGATTCTGCATGCTGCAACACGACGGAGACATTAATCCACAGAAGTTGGCAAAAGCAACACATATTAGCACATACACAAAATGTTTTATCCACTAGATAAAAAAGACCCAGAGGACACAGATTTTTGGAACCACATTCTCTGTACTCACGAAACAAGGTCCTGAGTGATACAGTCACTTCCATAAGAGCAATAACACTATGACTCTGTTTCTGTTTCTTTAAAAATTACACTGTTTAAGTTTTTTGTGCTTTCTGGAACCTTCATTACTTGGAAACAATCATTATGGGTTCAAAGCATTGATGCAACCATATATTCAGGATTTAAGAGGGGCAAATAATTAATAAACAATGATAAACATGATAAACCAATGATAAATGATAAACATATAACAATGCAGCTGTGATCAAGACAGATTCAATCAATACGTGGCAGAATGTGTAACTAGTGATGGCCAAGGCCATGGGTTTGAATCCTGGGAAATGCATGTACTCATAAAATGTCTTGAATGTTTTGTCATTTGCATTGGTTAGAAGCTCATGCCAAATTTAAACATGAAATTGCCTTACATAATTGCAGTTATATGCAGCTTAAGGTATACACCCTACAAACTAAATATAGTTATTATTACAGCAAATATTGCCAAAAATCACACACAATAACTGCTTAGAAGATTGCTGATATAATCAGAAGCATCTTACCTCTGCAGTAGTTCTGAGAGTCCAGCATGAAACCGACACCACACTGGATTGTATGTGAACTATGAATGACTCTTGGGTAATTGCCTCTGGAGACGACAGGTAACATGGGCTGAAGTACCCTTTCCGCACCCGTGTCAACTGGTGGAGCGGTAGTGGGCTCATCCTCACCATTACTGACAATTATGCGAGCACTGTGGGGCAGGCAGAGGTACCCACCAAAATGGTTGATGCATTTCATTCCCCCTTTGCAGGCATCCTGAACTGTCTTGCACTCATCTATATCTGTGTAAAGTGTTCAGAGATGCAGGTTGGTTCACACATAATTTCCACAACAATCTGCCACTGTCATTAGAAATCATGCAATAGCATAACTTAGCATAATTAGTCAACAACAACTTTGAAGTGAGCATGAGTAGAATTTCACTTTATGTGGGTGGTGCTTTGCACATGTAAAACTCACTGCCACAAGGGTTGTCACAAGTTTTGGTGGTTGCCAAGATGTAGCTGTGTACTAAAAAGTGTTTGTTGTGATCTTTGCAGTAGCTATGTGTACAAAATGGTTGCTAGGGTGTTGTTTGGGCTATCTGGGTGGTTGCCAAGGAGTTACTAAGCAGTGTGCCAAAACAAAATAGCCCATCCCCAATTCTGAATGGCATTCTACAGAAAATGTGTATTATTTATTGACAAGGCTGTGTTTACATTTTACATCTGGCACAAAAAGAACTACAAATGCTGTGCCAAGAAGGAACAGTTACCAACTGATAAAAATAATCTTAAAATAGCTAAATATTGTCCAACTGATTAGCAAAGTAGGTGCAAAGTATATTACCTTTGCAGCTTTCCTTCTCAACATCAAATTCATAACCTTCAGTGCACTGTACAAGGGAAAATGCAGAAAATAAATAAACAGATAATAAATCAAATATAAAAACCCTAATAAAAATATTTTGTGGTTCCCATGGGAATCCAATCCTATGTGACTTGTGCAATCATTCAATTAGAACTTTATTACAAGTCTGATGACACTGTGATTAAAATGCACCTGTGCCTATAGCTGAACATGTGTCAGTTTGCATTACTTGCCGCATATGTGATTGGCTCCTCTGCTTCCTGAGACACTGCGAAGTGGACGACAACACTTAAACATAAGCAGATCACGAGCATTGTGAACTGCAACACAGAGAAAACAAATGACCCTGCAGAAAATATTATCAGGTTGGTCAGACTAATATGCAGCTGAAGACCTGCCTGGTTGTGAGACCAGCTAGACCATCTTAAACCAGCCTCAGAGACTAGGTAGAGCAGCTGGTCCCAATCTGGTAAGGCTGGTTTAAACTGGTTAAGATGGTGTCCCAGATCCTACTAAAAAAATACTTCCACTGTGCTATATAATGGAAGATCTAACTAGCCACTATCTAGCATTGCCAAAGTAACCTTGGAGATTGCCTAAGAAACAGCTTAGCAACACCCATAAATCTCTTGTAAGTCACCTTGTTACCAATTACTTTAGAAATGCTCCTATCCATCCATCTAACCACTCATCCAACCATTCGGCCATTTACCCACCCATCCATACACTAAAGTCTGCATTGCTGCATTACTAATCATATTTCAGTATTATTTTCTCTTTTTCAGTAGCATATGCATTTTAAACTTGAACAGATTACATTGTTTAGTTTGAATAAATCTGCTGTTGACCCTGGCTCAGTTCTGTTGCAGTTTGGCAGAGTTCTGAGCATTGCAGCACAAATCAACAATGTCCACACTGTGCTTGTTCACCCAGCTCATTTAAGTAATTATGCCATGGCACATTTTAGGAGTTTCACGTTGTCCTCATTCAAATGACCCAACATATTTGAAAAAAAGAAATTTTCTTTCAAACATGACTTATAATGTTGCATTTAAAGTTTCCTCAAAGATGCACATTATTCTAAACCTCACAAAAAGAAACCGTTGTGTCTAACAGTAAATCTACTGTACAAGGTCATTACAGCTATTTCAAAAGTAGTGGATCCAAAAACATGTACCAACTAGTAGACACCATATTTATCTGACAAAGCCCTCTAGCAACTTACAGCTAAAATTGTTGTTTTGTTAGGGTAAACCTCACATTTATTTAATTTATTTATTTAATAAAAGCTTAATCATAAAATCTTAACTGCTTTTGTAGACTCACTCTTATTCAAAATCTGCATGTACAACATGGTACTTTATTCTTTGAGGCATACATATAACAAGAGCACATTTGCTTTGAATGAGGCTAAGTTTAAAAAAACATGCAGTTAATTTGGCATTCTGCACACTTAGAAACAGTTAATATTGTTATGGGCCAATATCATGTAAATTTTATTGACAGAGTACAGATTTATAATATTATAAATGATATACTTTAAATGATTAATATACATATACAAATATAATGTTTCCCATTGGTAATCTTGCCAGCAGTGATAAATGTGTGTAAAGATGCTTACCGTGTGTGATATATTCCTCTGTAAATTCAGGAACACTGGAGTGTCACACATGAGGTGCCTGCGATCATATTCTTAGGACGCAGGTTTTTCTCACATGCCTTTTCAAATTATGTTTTTTTGCTAACTGTTACATTCTTGTTGGACTATAATTGTAGTGAATGTGGCTCCACCTACTGCTGCAGATTCAGACCTACAATAAATTCGCAATAATAGAAATTCAGCGCATGAATAGAAATAGCAAATACTAGGAAAAAAAACCAAAAGAAATATATTATTTATCTGCATAGTATAACTTTGCAACTAATTCTATATACACTTAAAATGTATTATTTAAAATAATTGGTTTAATTATCTTGTTTCATGCAATTTGTGACAAAATTCAATTTTAATGTGATAATTCTACTAATGCTATTAGTGTAGAGGTTACGGAAAGCAAATACAATTAATTATTTAATTTCATAAAATAATTTCATGCTTTCCAATTTTTTTCAAAGTTTTTTTATTGAACTATAAAAATAGACATAGAAATATTAAAGAAGTTTAAAATGTCTGTTAAAAATGACTTTTAAAAATGTCACATCACAGGGCTGTGAACTTGCGAGGACAAGTAGAGTTATTAAAAAGAAATGGTAACCAATTATTTACTTACATGGACGTACATTTATATGCCTTTATAAACTCTTGATGTTAAAAATAAAACCGTTGCATGGTCATGTTCACTTTCCCAAACGCTGAACGTGTTTTAAATTATGTTGGAGATTTTTACTTTAGATAAAGTACTTCGCCTCCTGGTGCTCAACGTGACCCTAAGACTAGAGAAGAAGAGGAGATCATTCACCAATGAGCAACAAGAATCTGCGGCAGTGACGTTGAATATGGGCGTGGTTTGTGCACACACAGGAAGTACAATCTTAGTTCCGCTAGTTAGCGTGAGCAGGATGGAAGGAAAACATTGATTCGCTTGCGCAAGTATGACGATACAATTTATTTTTATATGCAGATATGTACCGATTACAAAACCTAACAATTAAAAATAAACCTATATACGGTAATTAACGTTATAATTTTTATTTTTATGTGAACTGTCTTTGATCCATTTTCCATACTATAACGGATACACTATAATTTTATTAACATTATTTTAGGTTGTGTTTGTACCTTTTAATTCTGTGTCTGTTTCTAACTGAAAAATCCTAAATGATTTTAATACTGTCTCTTTACTGACAAGCTACATGCTAAAGCTAAGATGTCAAAACAAAACCCGCATGGAAATGTAAACATAAATATTACTTTTTAAAACTGTTGCCTAAACAGGTTTAGTTTTCATAATCATTTCAAATCCCAGTGAGTTCCCTGCATAGACAGCACTTTGGTCTTCGTTGTTTCAAAATCTAGGTCGCTGTTTCTGGTGAGCTGATAGATATCGCATGAGCTTCATCATCTTGAGCAGTGAAACACTATGAGCAGTGAAAATGTTTTAGTTTGGTTCAGATTTTCTCTTGCAGAAAGATCGTTTGAATCCCAAAAAGGCCTAAAAAAGGTTATGGCTGGGCAGAATTATCGTCACTGATACAGGTATGAATGTGTATTTGTAGTTGTAAACCATGGCACAGACTGAGAAGAAAGCAGGTCTGCTGAGGAGAACGTCCTCTTCAAAAAAGCCACTGAAGGAGAAAGTGGTGCTCATGTATGATGAGATATTTGCGGTAAGTCATGGATTCAGGTAATGTAATGTCTTTGCATTATTAAGCTGTTTAGATGTACAGTGAGTTGCTGTAGCTACATTTCTGCCAGTACTTGGTTATTTCCAATTCATACAGTTAGTTTTTTTCATGACAATAATTCTAATAGTTAAATGCCCTTCTTGCTGTGCATTTAAATAATTCTGATTTGATTCAGTTTGATTCCTGCATTTTAGCTGCATTAAACAAAAACATTTTTTAAAAGAATTACACACAAACATTCTACAAAATGTGGATAAAAATGATGATGGATCTTTATAAATTATTACCTGGTTATCCTGGTAAACTTGGTAGTTGGTGCTAAAATTAACAAGACTAACCATTTTTTGGCCATAACATTAAGTGCAAAATGAACAGTTTGTTAACACTCGACTTATTCTCTCAGAAGGAAGACCCTACCAAGAACAGCCCCCGGTTCTGGGATGAGCTGTTTTTGATGAAGGTAAGAGTCTATCATTGAAAAATGTAAGAGTTCTTCCTGTATCTCCCATATAAACAACAAAACCAACATCTAACAACCTAATGCTATACGTTTTATGAATAAATCGGTTAATGTGCTTTTCTGATCAGGTGAATCTGGAGTATCTTGAAGGAAAGTTGGAGTCTTTAGATGGAGATGAAGTGATGAAGATCAAAGACAACATCAACAGTTTGTTCCATCATTGTGTTCAAGCGCTGGGTGAGGAACATCAGATTAAAGTAGTCAATGCGCTTCAGGTGAGCAGATATCAAATACTTGATCATTAGCATATCACATGACCATTTACTCAACCAATTAATCATGTTTGTGTAAACATTTTTGTCCCTCAAAATTGTCATTATTGTAAAAACATTACTCTACAAAAACCTTACCTTATTCTTTTAACTGTAATGTGAAAATTCTATGTTAATGCAAAATACGTATACAAATTATTATACGTCATGGTACTATTTATTTTACTGCCTTTAAATTAATACCTCTGGTTGTACTCATAACATCTAAACATATTTATAAAACATCTAGACATATTTATTGCAAGGAAATTGTATTTAATTTGGGTGTCATAAAAGTGAGTACTTATTAAGAATTAAATAATATCTTGAAATAATGACAAATTTTTTTTAATCTGAATGGTTGCTTATTAAGCAACTAAATGCTTCCTGAAAAGTGTGAATATTGTGGCTGTATTTATGTTGGAAGGTTTTAGGTGGAAACATGACCTGCACAAAACATATAAATGAATTGCGGGGTTGCGAAATTGGCATTTGCGCAAGCTTTTGTGTTGCAGAGAACACACCCTGCATTCAAATCCTGTGTGAAAGGCCGTATGAAATAAATGAATTGTTGACACCAATCTCCTCCTTTTCTTCAGACTCTGTGTGCATTATTTCGGGGAGTTCACCAGAAGAACAAATCAGCTACAGGCTTTGACATCATCAACATGCTGATGGGCTTTGACAAAGCTGAGCTCAGGATGAAGGTCAGTCAGATGTCCTCATGATGTTCTGATGGTACACAGGCATGCAATGTGAATGAAATTCTGTTCTCAGGAACTGATGGAGAGTTTGGACAGTCTGCTGTGCGGTGATGGATCTGAGAGTCTGAAGAGTTTATGTCTGAAACTCCTGCTTTGTTTGGTCACTGTAAGTTTAAGCCATTCCTTGCTACTTTGCACATCTGCACCAGTTCTGATGTTTTCATATGTAGACATTGTACTTGTTACTACTGATTTAACAGTAATATGCATGAATGACTGTCACATGCACATAATAGAAAACGGGACTCATTGGTTTTGGTTCAGGTCTTGGTTATATATGGAGCAGGCTTACTGAAAATGCTTTCAAAGGAACTTCCTAAGATGACCATGCAATAAAAAAAACAACTAGCTAGGTTAGCTGTTGTTTGTTCATGTGACGTTCAACATACCAATGAAAGCATGGGTCATATATTTTCCTTCCGAATACGTTTTGTTAGCCAGTTTCATGATTCTGATTGGTTCCTATTAAGTTCTTATTACTGCAGTGCATTTTAATGTAAAGTAAAAATAAAAAGATCCTATAATGTATAATTCTATCAACTTTGTAACAGATACTATCATGCTATATTATATTTCAGAACTCGAAACTCAAAAGACTCGTATTTGAAACTGACTGGATCTGATGGAAAGCAACACAATTGCAGTGTTTTGGCATAAAAATTTTTTCAGAAATGTTCTCACATGGTTATAATGTGGATCTGTTTGTTTAGGTCACAGATAATATTAGTCAGAACACCATACTGGAGTATGTGATGATCAACAGTATTTTTGAGGCCATTCTACAGGTAACATTGTGCTCTTCTGTATGAGGTGTGTAATGTGAGGAGTATGTTGTTACATCAACCAGCGTTTTTTGTCCAGATTTTGTCTGATGTGTCCAGTCGGGCTCAGCATGGCCATGACGCCGTGGTTCTTTTAGCTCTCTTAGTCAACTACAGGAAATATGAGGTGAGTGTGTATGCTAGCAGTAATATAGTTATATAATGTATATCTTCTGCAGAGGATATTGGTTACATGTTGTTTTCTGTGGTAGAAGCTGTAAAGATGTTGCTGAAGTGCTATGAACATGAATAAAACTCAAACCTCAAATTTGACCAGGAAACAAACACTCCAGTAACCATATAGCACACATTAACACATCAAACACATTAAAAACACCCAACGCCTTATCGGCTAAATAGCAACCACAACAACAGAGCGTTCTCCAAAGCCCTGTCTCTTCTGATACCCAAACACATACATAGTTTGACAAGCAAGTAGGACATCCTGTCATTGCTTTTGGATTGAATACAATGATTGGATAAACATTTAAGCTCCTCCACTTTCTACATGAAATATACATTTATATAAATATAATTAAATGTCTTTACTTATTGATCTGTCAGTTACTTGGTTAGCTATCCGAATGTGATAAGACTTTAAACCATTTGTATTTTCGTCTTTTTGTAGTCAGTGAACCCTTACATTGTGAAACTGTCTATAGTGGATGACGAGCCGACACTGGATGTGAGTGACTGCTTTCAGTTTCAGGATTAAAGAGCTGTTTAATGTGGGAGTTTAATGTAATGGGTGTGTTTGTAGGGTATGGGGATGGTCATCCACCATGCACTTACAGATTACAACAGGTATCTTGCCATCTTCTGTGTTAACTGCTGCTTTTAGCATATAAGATTTTTACATGTGAACATGTTATTTGTTATTCCTGCAGGCAGTATAAGGAAAAGGAAGATGAAAACCAAGGAGGGTTTTTCTCCACATTGACCAGCATGGTACGAACACTAGTTTTGGGATTCCTGACATTGTTTTACCTCCACTGTAGCTCACAAATCGGATTCCCATTCACATATACATTCACACATGGCAGTTTAAAGGCATAGTTAACCCAAAGTTAAATCCTCAGCTTTGTAATGGTGCCTGAGATTTTGAAGCCAAAAAAGGCTTTTTTAAAAATCCTTTATAAAAAGTAATCTATATATACTAGTGGCTTAATGTCTTCTGAAGCAGAGCGATTTGTGTGAACATGAACTCTATTGTCCTTTAAACATACAAGTTTAAAATGATATGAAGTACAAAATGAAATGGTGAGGTAAATTTTAATTGTGCTATAATTCAACATCTGGAAAGTTACAGTAAATACATTGAATTTCTGATTTTGTCCACAGGTGGGCAGCATGTTTATAGCGGATGCAGATGAAAAGCTCTCCGTGCAGTGAGTAGAAACAAATGCAGCTATTAGGTGAACTGAGTTAGTGTGTGTATCTGCAGTGTGAATCAGGCTTTGGAGATCAAAGCACAAAGTCTGCTACTACATGCTCAATGCATCTTATGCTTAAGGGCAAAATGTCAGTAATTATAATAAGTCTTTCAGTGCACAGCATAATGCTTGTGGCATTATGTCAAAGGCTCCATCTGGCTGATGACTTTATTGTCCTGTAGGACTAATGAAGCCATCCTGCTTGCCCTGTATGAGGCCGTTCATCTCAACAGGAACTTCATCACTGTTCTTGCGCAGGTCTGTACTGCAGAAGATTAGCATCCCTTCTTCTGATGCATGTATTATATTTTGGTATATGTAAGGATTTAGTTTTCACTCCAGAGATGGTCATTTCGCATCTGGCTTGTCAATTACAGAGCCATCCAGAGATTGACATAACAGCGACACCTGTTACGCCCCCTCCAGCTTCACCCACGACCCCGCTGGGCACCACACCGCCCTCTCTAGACCGTGAGTTCTGTGACATATTCTGTAAATATTATATATATTACTTAAATTGTTCAGTTATTAAAATGTGGAAATTCTGTACTCACTCACTTCATGTGACAATGCCAATGTCACAGTGTTTCTACACAAACTTATCTTTAATGAGAAAATAAAAATTCCACTTAATGTTATAGCATGCATAGCTTTGCTTGATGTTGGTATTTAGACAAAATGATAAATGCTTTGTCATTTGTAAGTTGCTTAGGATAAGAGCATTTGCTAAATTAATAAATGTAATGAAACGTATACTTCAATGCAAAATTTTAAGATGTGCGAACAGAATACAGTTTTCATCCAGAGAACAAAATAAGATAACAAAATAACGCAACTTTTCAGTAGTTAATTCTGATTGTCAATTGCGAGTTTGTTTGTTCACGTTAAGTGCACATTTAGTTTGGATTGCTTTACTAGTTTTCATGGTTGCTAAAATAAGAAGAACTGAGGCACTGTGGGTGTTATTTCAACAATGAAACAAAAACTGAGGCATGCTGTTTCTTAGACAGCTGTTGTTTAACAAATGACCCTACAAGCTGTGCTTTCAGTTTGCTGTGTTATATACCACCTGCTGTTTTATTACATTCTATCACTTGCTTACATCTCTTGTTGTAAGCCTTCAAAACACAAGGCTGTGTGGTTTCCTTTTGGAGACCTAAAATCCATTAGCTGTATGAAATATTAAACCCACTCAGATCTGGCAGAGAAAAACTGGATGTGGTGTGTGAATGTGCAAACCAAGCTCTCCAGTTATGATATCATCACCTTCTAAAGCCAAAACGCATTACACAAAGTTTCTGCCAAAGCAATGATTAACCAATCAGAAATAAGTATTTAAATACAGAGCCATTTAATTAGTGACTGCTTAGAAATATGCAAAATAGGATGAAGCCGAAGTCTTTGAGTTCACATGAGAATGTTGATAATTAGGACTATTATGGTTTAGACCTGATATAGATCATTCTAAGAAGTGATTAAAAGTTAAATCATTCTTTTTGCAGTGATGAACAATCCTGAACTTCCTCTGGACCCAAACTTGCAGACGACTAATATTCTCATAACCTTTCTCAAATATTCCTCCATTGTAATGCAGGACACCAAAGGCAAGCTATCTGTGTTCTTCTCTATTCTATCACTGTGTTTCCTGACTTAGTATAATGCTTAGCTGGCTGCTGCCTAGATAGACAACTACCTTACAGGCAGCATCGCAACCAAAACAAAACCCACAGAGCAATGCTGCAAAATTTTGAATAGAAACTTGTGGAAAAAAACCCAATTGATTTCATAATAGTTTGCTATGGGTAAAATTGCCACTTAGCCAAACATAAACAATTTCTTTATTTGTTTACAGTTTGCTAATTGATCAACTAAAAATACATTAGTAAGCATAAAATACAGTCCACACAAATATTGGGTAGAATAGTCTAACTTTAATTAAATTAAACTATTTTTAATGCCTCATGTAATGTATTTATTATTGACATTTTCCTCACTTCGTCTGCCATCGTGGATTGATTTTTTTCCCCACTGAGCTTTGCAGTGCATTATGGGTTTGCCATTATTATTGAAGGATACGTGCTGTGCCGAATAAAAACAAAGTAAAATACTTTTGCATAGGCGGCACCCATGGTGGCTACCCATCTAGCCAGTTTACTAGGTTTTGGAATGGAGTTATAATTTCTAATCTAATACCTCATCACAATGAGGTATTTTATGTGCATCTTAAGAGGTTGTTTCTTATGTTTTCAGATGAACACAGGCTCAACAGCGCTCGACTGTGCCTCATAATTCTGACCTGTATAGCCGAGGTAATGCAATCTTGAATTTAATGCAGTTTTCTGGTCTCTGCTTTGATGGTTCCTCTTGTTGCCGTTTGTTGATTAGGACCAGTATGCCGACGCCTTTCTCCACGATGATAACATGAACTTCAGAGTCAACTTGCACAGAATGGTAAGATCCTTCTCTCGGCTCTTAGCTGCCACAAGCGTCCAGAAACAAAATGAAGACAATGTTTCTGGAATACAAAGCAGCCCGACTGTCTTTGCCCACTTAATATCCAATTCATCTCAGCCTCAATTCTGAGGCACATTCAGTTATCTGGCTTTCATTATTTGACAGGAAATGTTCCCACCTGTCCAGGTCTAGAAATTTGGTTGATTCAGCAAACTCACTAGTTTTTATAAGATTTACCCTTATTATGATTTTGTTACATTGGAGGTATGGCTTAGTGATTACGACAAGTGCTCTAACATTAAGGTGTGGTGCTCAAGTGGGTGATGCTAGTTTGAATTTGGTATTTGTCATACACTGATCATGATGTTTGTTGTATTTTAGTGTAGTTTGTCCCTACTAACTCTCCAAATTCCTTGATTAATTATTAGATTATTACCACATAAAATATTACTCATAATTATTATTGTGGTAATAATGATCATAATATGTCAGAAATGATGTTGACAGAGCATTGTTAGTGATTTATTGATATAAATGGCATATAAGCATCACATTTATTCATCTTATTAATGTCATGTATTTCAGCCAATGAGACACAGGAAGAAGGCAGCAGATAAGAACATTCCCTGTCGGCCTTTAGTGTGCGCAGTGCTGGGTGAGCGTGTTCACAGCAAATAATCTCTTATACATGAGTCTCTTTTGTAAGATAAATGGTGACTGAATGTTTAAATTGAATATCTTTGAATAACCTTTGCAGATCTGATGGTAGAGTTCATTGTTACTCACATGATGAAGGAATTCCCCATGGATCTTTACACGTAAGTCTGCATCTAATATTCAGTTTCATACAATGCAATGCTTATAGTAATAAGGCCACTTTGAGAATTAATGTATGAATTTGTTTTAGGCGCTGTGTTCAGATTATACACAAACTGATCTGCTATCAGAAAAAGTGCAGAGTTAGACTACACTACACCTGGAGAGACCTCTGGTCAGGTACGACCGTCACTAAAGTGTTTTTCTGACCATTACATACGTTTTTATTCCATCCATTTTTGTTACATTGTATTCCATTCTATCTGTTACCTTTAATTATATTAAATTCTATTTTAATTCTTATTCTATTCTATTCCATTCTGTTACTTTACATTCTATTCCATTTTATTTCTTTGTTTCCTGTTTTAGTCTGTTCTGTTACTTAACGTTTTATTACTATTCATACTGTTTATTTATCTTCATTATATTATTTTCATTTCATTTTATTCGTTTCATGCTAATCTGCTAAGCGTTTCATGCTAATCTGTTAATCTGTTGTATTCATATTTTTTCCATTCTATTTCTTTCTTCTATTTAAATTCAAATTTTGAAATTCAAATTTTATTTGTCACACACATCGTACACAGTACACAGTGCTGTACTCTCTGCAAGAACTCTGAGCAGAGCTAAGCAAGTCTAAGTATAGAAAAATTGCTTTCTATTTCTGTGAACTCCATAAAAATTGATCAGATAGCCCTGTAAACCTATGCTAACAGTTGCATGGAGTCACAAGTCAGAGGACTGATAATTTTAGTGTAAAGAACTGAAGTTCTCATATGGCTGTTAATTGTGTTTCTCCAGCTCTTATTAACCTTCTGAAGTTCCTGCTGTCTAATGAGACCAGCCTACTGGCTAAGCACAATGTCTTTCAGCTGGCTCTTCAGGTAAAACAGTCTGTGAGCAACAGTTAGGCCACAGTTAGTCTTTAGTTTTTTTCCAGTTCTAGTCTGTCCTTGCTTAACAAATTCTTCCTCGTTCTCAGGTCGTGAACCTCTTTAACATGTTCATCACCTATGGAGACACATTTCTGCCCACACCCAACAGTTACGATGAGCTGTATTATGAGATTATCCGCATGCATCAGGTGTTTGATAACCTCTACTGTATGGGTGAGTCATGTGACCTCAGCCACAGCGGTTCAGTGCTGATCTGTATGTAGGGGTTTGTTTTTGTCCTTAATCAACTAATTTGACTTTTATGACATCACAGTGCTGAGAGTCTCCACCAACACGGGCCAATGGAAGGAGCCGGCCAGTAAAGTTACTCATGCGCTCATTAACGTCAGGTAAGAAAAACGTTTAGACTGTTTACATGTGTATATATGTATGTATTACATCTTAAGTACATCTTATGTATCTAAATATATACCTATATATCTAAACATTTAATGGTAATATCTTGAATAAAAAGTTGTAATGCAGTTAGCAGAAAAATATATTAAAATGTTTCCTGAAAGTTACAAATCTGAATGTATTTGTATTTAATAGCTGTACATCTAAACAGTAATAAATAAATAGTAGTTCATTCTAATTTATATTTAATAGTACTGGTTTAAATATTTATTTATCTGGAATATGTATTTGTATTCACTGTATTGGTGTAGTTGGATAATTTAAACAAAAAAATATATATATATATATATGTCAAATAATAATAATATTATACATCTCAAAACATATGTATAATGTATACATGTGTATAAATACAAATAGTTTTTGTGTAAAATTAAACTTAATGTGTTGAATTTATTTAGGATTGTGTGCGTGAAGATTGCAGTGAAGATAGTGAATGAATTATTGATTTTTGAGTCTGAGTTAATGCTAATGAGTCTGGAAACTTTTTCCAGCATTGTCACCATGTGTCTGTGGCACACAGAAGAAGTTGAGTGCTTCTTTAAAAGCATACATAATGCAGAGGATTACAACAGAATTTAGGATATTTTAAACAAAATGCACCTTTTTTGTTTCTGACTCATTTCTTAGCTTTCTTCACCACAGATCTTGCATGTTACACACACAGATATGCTGACTGAAATGCATCTAAGTTTGACAATGTTTTTATTGTTTGTTCTTTCAGAGCAATTATTAACCATTTCAATCCTAAGATTGAGTCATACGCAGCAGTGAACCACATCTCTCAGCTCTCAGAAGATCAGGTAACTGAGAAATGCAGATAAACTTTAAATCTCATTGTTATTTATTAAAAAGAAAGGAAAAGTCAAGATGTTGCAACAAATCCTTCATACACTCCACTAGAGAAAAGTTTGCAGTCTGCTTAAAAATAATCAATTGAATTTTACATTCACTTTTTCTTTGGGGAAGCTATATTAAAAATAATTTGCCAGGTTACTAGTTAACAAGTTATTTGACTATTATTTATATCATGTTATAAAAACATATGGCACTCAAAAAACATCTTATTAGCAAAACTGTTATTGCATCAGATGCGGGTGTTTGGGTCATAGGTGTTGTGTAATTGCTCTTTGACCTGGAGGGTAATGATGCCATGTGGTCGAAGTGAGGTCACTTTTACAGACCCTTACACCAGCTGTTTCCCCCACAATCAGGAGTTCAGCTATGCCAGATGCTTCCTCATGACCTCCATCAGACCTCCATCTATGCTCTCCTGCTACCACTGTAAAATTGACTCGTATTGATGCCTGTTGCTTTGGAATTTTAACATGTAAAACTTGTGACCTGCACATGGGCTTGAGATCTGTGAAGTTGTATGAGGAATGTTTGAGGAATAGTGAGTTGGGGTCAAATTGTAGTCCAATTTATAATAGCTTTTCACAAACAGGGCCGACAAACTTAAATGCAGTGCTGGGGAACTGCTTTGAGTAGCTTGTAGCTTGTGAAGCTAGTCACAATATAGTTGAACTGCTGTCAGGTGAAACTAAAAGTATTGAGTGTTCTTTTAGTTCAATTAGTAGAGCATACCAGTGAACATATATATAGTACTTATAAAATCTATAACTTGAATGCACTGTACAAATGTAAAAATGTCATCAGCTGATACCAAAACACTCTAAGCATTCCTTACGGAAATGAACCATGGTTTTATTATAGAAAAAGTGTAGTAACCATGTTGTTTATGGCCAATTGAATACCATTTGTATAACCACTTTTTACTATAAATGCTATGCTTTAACTATGGTCGCTGTAGCAAAAACCATTGTTAATTTGTGGTTAGCATGAACTAAAACTAAAATAACCATTTTTTTTATTTGTAGCATTAGAGTGAATTTTACATTTACAATTTTACATTTTAGCAGCCATTATTTAAATATTTATCATTATTATTTATATAATTGATCTTGTAGGTATTGGAAGTGGTCCGGTCAAACTACGACACTTTAACCTTGAAGTTGCAGGACGGTTTGGATCAGTTTGAGCGATACGCTGAACAGCCCAGAGAGGCAGCCTTCTTCAAGGAACTGGTAAGGTCATGGCTATAGGTTATAGGGTACAAGGCATTTCTAAGACCTTAGGCCAAATAAGTGACTGAGTGAAGATGCAACAAAGTTGAACAGTGAAGTTGATAAATGTGTAGTTTCTGCACATTTTGAGCTTCCTAACTGGGCAAGGCATAACAACTTTGGCTTAACCAATAGGGGAAAGTTGGGGGCAGGGATATCTGTATCCAACCAATTGGAGAAAGAGGGAGGGTTTTAAACATGTTTGGAACCAATCATTAATTTTGTAAGTGTGGTGTTCTTCCCTTACTTTATTCAAATGGCCATAGACAAGAAACTAGTAGCTGATTATAATCTTGCATCATTTTCCCAAGACAAAATTAATATTGTAATTATTAAAGCAGTGCTTATACTGCTTTCAAAACCAGTTCATTATCAGCAGCAGCTGTGGCACACTTATCACAGACAATAATAATTTAAAAAAATTAGTTTAAAGTATTGCATGCACTGTAGAATGGAAAATTAATGTGATGTGATGCAATGTGTGATTTCTGTTAATATTAAATTATTTGGTATGATTATGTTATTAACATGCAAAAAATTACCATCAAAAGACAGTAATTCTGTTATAAGTGCATGACTGTAGACATATTTTCCCGTGGTTTTTACACATTGAGAAATGATTTTCCATGCAAATGATCCACACTTAAAAAAAAAAGACACTCATTGCTGCGATTAATTTTGAAGGGTTTGAAGGGAGTTAATGGCATCTCATACATTTCTCCATTTATAATGATAACAGTCTGAAAACTAATGTCTTCTGATGTTTTCTCCTGATGGTTCTCCAGGTGCGTTCCATCAGTCTGAACGTCAGGAAGAACGTTTCTCTAAGCACCATGAGTCAAGATGTTCTGCTGAAGGAGTTCTCCTCAATATCCTGAAAGATCTCTACTGTGTTTAGGACTTCCACACATCTGAGAGTTCTCAGTGTTACACCAGACTTTACTGAGGATAATACTGGATTTGATTCCCAGACTGTATTATTGATGACGTGTGTGTGTGTTTGTTTCTGCTCAAATCAGATTTGTATTGGCTTAACAAAGCAATCAGCCAAACTCTGCACAATGTGAATTTTTATTCTGACTAACTGGTATTCACTTTTACTCTGTCTTTTCTTTTGTTGGCAGTCTGGTGCTGTTGTGTTTTTGAATTGTACTGTATGTTCTTCATTGCCTTAGTACTAAGCTGATGTATGTACACATTTACTTTATTTCACACATACCTCTGAGAAAAATTTGTTTCAGTAGGGAGAATGTGAATGGGTATATATGTTAAGTTCATATTTCACCCCAAAATAAATGGAAATAATATTTTGCATGTATAAAACAAGATCTGTTTCTTCATGGCATTTCCCCCTTATTTCCCCTAACTTTTAAAATTATTATAAAGTAATAAAGTATTATAAATTAATAATAAAATAGTAGTATTGTAATTACTACTGTAAGTATTGTAATAAAAATCACCAAATGATGATCAAAATCATCAAATGAAAAAAACAATGGGAGATCACCACACTTATTTCTCATTGTAATAAAGTCACAGTGTGAAAACATTATGGTCCTAAAACAGCCTTTTATTAATGCAAAATATAGTTTCTTATTTCTTTATTTTTGGGGTAAAATAAGATCATAAAGATGTACTTGACAGCTTGTGTGCAGTGTATGTATGAGGGCATTCATTCTTCCATCTGACAGTCTTCAATGTGATTCTTTCCCTTCAGTATTTCTCAGCATTGTCCAGTATCATGAGAATATGTTACATGATTGCAGTGAGAAAAGAAACAGTTGAGTTAAGAACAAAACAGATGCATTAATTTTACTTAAAACTGACAGCTAGTTTGTGTAAGATTGGTTAGGGAAACTGTTGTATGTTGGTTTCAAATGACAGCTTTAAAATCCGGACCAGTTCTGCTACTAATTAGTTTAAATAAACGAATAAACAAACACATTTAAAGACATTCTTTGTACATTCTTCCTGGTTTTGGTTATGGTGAGTGTTTCAGATTGGACAAAGGTGTTTGTTTCCTAATTAAATCATATTTTGTACAACACACAACTATGGTCAGTTTCTTTGAATTACAGTGATTTATTAGTGCTTATTAATGATCAGGCATGGAGCAACAAACCAATGACCCTAATTATGCACTACAGACAGTAACGCCAAACACTGCAGTTTGTTGAAGAAAGGCATGTTGGTACTTTATCATTATATTTGCAATTTGGCAGATAAAACATGGACAAAATATACATCTCTAAACTTGGATTGAATAGGGGAACCAAAGCCATAAACCACAACATTCTGTGAATGTGGCGATATGCATTTTTTAAAATTAGGTCTGTGGCAACAACATAAAACTTTGCAGAACACCCTTAACTAACTGTATACACAGCAGCCCTACAGCATGCACAGTGTCTTCAGAGTCTATTATAAACTCTTTTGAGGTACAGTTTCTTGTTTTCATTTAGTTAACATATTTTTTTTTACAATCAAAGTGATTATTAACTAATTTTCATTTTGTAATTTTTTAAATAATATTAATCAAAATACCTGTTTACTTTAGTATAAATAGGCTTGTGTGAATGTTTTAACTTTAATCAAATAAGAAATAATAAAGTTTAAACTTTATTTAAAGACAGTTTTTACTGTGTTAAATCTATGAACTCTTACATAAAGCTGACAGCCTATAGACAACAGCCAAAGGCATCATTTGACTCATGTGATCTGTCAGATTATGTTCACGTCTTAAACCTTCTGGTGTTTCACCAAAGTATTAGAAGTTCTGCTCAGTTCTTCAGTCAACTAAAATTATTGCCAGAGTTTATAGCTTATGTACAAATCACTGCTATAAATCTATTGAGAAAGCATGCAGAGCCCAACCATAAATACAGAACAACCAATTAATATCGATCACTGTCTGTTTTCTCTTATTTAGTGTGCAGGCTGCACAGAGATTGATAAACCTAAGACTCTGAAGTTTTGCCTTAGTGTTTTATTTATGGGTGTTTACCAACTTTGGCTGATGCTCCATAAATCTGCTTAGAAACAATCTCCATTGTTAAAAGTGTTTTATAAAAGCAGATTTAAATGGAGCTGATTTTTATTTTTTTATGCTTTTAGGTTTATAAGACTTATCAGAGCTTTTCCTATATCTTGCCCAACCACACACTTTTCATTTTAAAGCTCTTATACAGGTTATATTATTTACTTCTGCGTTTTACTAAAAGTCCTTATACTGTGTGTTTTTTTTTAATTTTCTAAACATATTCAGTAAAGTTGTTTGTGACTACAATTTTTCATATTTAGTTTCATCTTTTTATTTTTTTGGGTCATATGATTAAATAGCTAACGTATCCTAAATGCTGTATAGCTGTTACCTGGTCTATAAAAATTAGCCTATAAGAATCTTACAAGTAATGTACTATTACTTCAGAAAGAAGAGAAGTGATTTCAGTCCAAGACTTTTTGATAGCTGTAGACCTTTCTCAGACCCACTACACACATTTCATGGACGTGTTTGGTTTACAGTAAAGATGGCTTGACACTTCCTTGTCTGAAACAGCTGAGACAAGATTGTATAAGTATGCATCCAAGACATGGTTTTCAATTATTTATTTATTTATTTATTTTTGGAGAAGGGTGGTTTAAAAATAGCTCAAGACAAAAACTAAATTTAAATCTTTCATCCCTGCAAAGTGGAATAGTGTGTCCCTAAAATATTAAACAGCTGAGAAATTTTGAACCACAGGAAATGCATGACATTTTGATAAGTCATTTGAGGAGAAAATGAGTTTGGGAGGTTTATCAGTGTTTTATGTTCCTTATAGGACAGCATCAGTGAATAGAGGCTGCCCTGTGAATTCTAATGAGCTCTGATGATTTTTATAGTCTCATTTGCTTTGTTTTATAATCCTTGTGTATTGTCTGCCTAGATTGCATTTGGGGAAATATAGACGTCTCCTAGACTTATTGGTTCCCAGAACGTTCTGGGAACGTTATTTTATGATTGCAAATCAACCAAATTAATTTTAAACGCTACTTAAAACAAAACAATGGGTTTTAATTGTGAACGTGCCAAAAAATTGTGTTAATATAGAACCTCTAGAAACCTATCAGAATGCCGACACATGTTAAGCAGTCTTCTTTTCTTCTTTTCCTTTGGAAATGGACTGACGCCCTGAATAGGTTGCTTACTGTGTTTTGAAACCAGCTTCATTCAGATCGCAGAAGGACGGAGCAGATGGTGTTTAGGCGGTGCAGAGACTTTTTATAATAACCATCGCGAACTATCCACGCTAGTAAAGTCAAAACACGTTCTGCATAAATGAAGAGTCTTGGGTAAATTTATGCACGCTGTTGATCGACGAGAAATTATCATGCAAAATAACAACATTTATTTTGTAATACTTGTTTGACTTCTATATATTGTCTTTATGCGTCGTGTTTTTTTGCAATCTAGCAGAATCTAAAATATTAATTGTTTAACTGTGCATTTGGTGGCAAGACAAAATGAAGGCGAAATCTAGAGATGAGAGTTTCAATACTTCTGGAGAACTGGATGGATCTAACGATCTGCTGACGGGTAAGTCCACACGAATGGCACGCATGGTTTTATTTCGGGTATGATGGCTTATTTATAGGCGTGGACTGTTATTATTTACCGGATATTTCTTGGGGAGAAATATTTTGTGGTCAGTTAATTGAGTCTGCAGTCCTGGCTTGTTGATCACATTATATGCTCTCAAATTGTTTCTGGCTGACATAATTTCTTTATTATTAGTTTAGATATTTGCATGCACATACAAATTTTAACATAAATCTCTCTTACAGTCGAACTGTAACACTGCAGTTGACAGTTACAAGTGTTACTTCCCATATGTTTCCTAACGAACTGTATACAGATATTTACAACACAGTGGTTATATGATTATTTTGTATTACTATAAGTTGTTTCTACCTTAGAAAGCTAATTAACTAATGTAGTCAAGTTAATAATAATATTGTTAAAACTATGTTAGTAGTTATATATTAGTATATATTAGTTTATATGCATGCATTAGCAAACTATCCCTGCATTCAGTTACTTTCAACAGACAAAACCCAAATTCTGTACACCCAAACATTTGATTCCATAACTAGTTCATTAACTAACTGACCGACTGACCAATTAACTAACCAATTAACTTATGTAACCAGTTGACTTATTCATCCAGCTAAACATTGCATAAACTGATTTGCGTTAAAACTCTGTCTGCAGTGCCAAACTGACCTTTGATGCAGTCATATTTCACATCTGTGCATAACAAGGACCTTTATAATATTACCTGAATAATTCATGAAGTTTCATTTTGTAGACAGACTTCCTCTTTGTCAGTGATGTTTCATGCAATACTATCATATACTGTACTCCAATGTACTTCATAGAATACCTTAGTGTTATTATGTTGCATTCTTTGGTAGACAATGCAATTATGCTATTGATAATATATGCAGTTTGAATACATTCAAAGAATTTACATGCTTAATAATCACATTTACCAGTCAGCTGGTTACCAGGTACCTACCTGACATTACCAGTTGGTTACCAGTATAGTAATAACTATAAAGGGTTGATCTAGTGCTTTCTGTGGTACCGTCTGTGCTGAACTCAGTGAGTTTTCAAGAGTAATCAAGAGTAATCACCTCTTTCCCCCCTTTAAGCATTCACATCAGATAGCCAATCTGTTGTGCCTAATTGCTTTTGCCCTTCATGAGATCCTTCATGCCTGTCAGAACCCCCAGTAGCTCCCAAACACAAGACCAAATTAACACTGCAGTGTCTGAGGAACCACAAGCTAAATGTCTTTCGATCAAGTTTCCATTAATCTTATTGCCATTAACCTGAACCACCTTAAGCCAGTCTGCATCTGGAAGAACAGGCAGAAATTACATCTGACCGATGTGACATTAAGGTGTTGAGTGTCAATATGAAAGTGGGAATTCCTGTCACTTCTGTAATAAGAGCGGATATTCAGAATTCCAACTAAATTGGGCTCTGATTGGATAGGGAAAATGACATCTAGCTATTTGATAGGTGGCTACAGGGGAGGAGCTTAATAATCAAATGTGCTTTATGAATAATCAATTAATCAAAATTGCCATTATGCAATATCATTCAATTAAAAACAAACCTTAGTAAACCTTACGTCATTTTTGTGGATCTGTGTGGGGATAGTTTTGACAGTGTTGTATTTGTAAGGTTCTGTTTTTAAAAAAAATCTATTTTTAATACATAATTGTCATGTAAACATACCTTAAAAGAGATTAATTAGGAGCTGTAAATAGGGTTGTCATTGCTCTATTCTACAATGTAAATATGAAATATAGAAAAATAAATAATGGTCTGTTGTTTTTACTACAGGTAAAAGAAGGCAAAAGAAATGTATATGCTGATTAAACTGTGCCAATTCTTTTATTAAAGAATTACAAACAAGAGGTTTGGGATGGAGATAAATTTGTACTTGCATAGCTGTTTTTCCAGCATTGTATAATGTTGCAAAAATGTATGGGGCAAAACTGACAATATTTATTGAGTGTATCCTTTTGATGCATGCAAATGCTGAGTGTAATATCCATCACACTTTTATGAGCATAAGAAACGATATTCCTATATGCATGTAGTCATTTGGGCACTAGGTGCTTAGAAGCATGTGCATTCTGTAAGTATGATAATACACTTTACGATCCCCTGATGTCTGTGTGGGTGCAGATGTATACCAGCATGCCTGCAATAACAGTAGTTTAATGTAATCACAACATTAGAAAATGTCTGCAATGCATGCACCTGCGCACATGAGCTGTCTGTTCAGTGTTTGTTTGCTTTTCCGTCCTGTCAAAAATGTCCTGGGGGAACAGGTGTACAAAATGATTAGTTGCTCTCTAGTGTCATGCTGGTTTGTGTTTTTGATGATTAATATGTACATAAAACTCAGTACTTTAATTTAACCAATTTAACACTCTGATCTCAATATAGCCTCGTAAACTTTCTGTCTGCATGGCTGTGTGTGAATATATAAATATCTCTTCTGCTTTATGCGTTTTTCTACGCCTTTGTGTTTGTTGTTGTATCTGTGACTCACTGCCTTTTATTTTTGCAAACATGTTTTTTGTCCTATGGGATGTTGTAATATTTGGCCAATGTCATGAGAATGGAAATATTGAAAGCTGCCATTGGGAAATGTTTTGGTCTATAAATATATCATGTGGCAGTCATCTGTTAGAAGTATAATGTCTAGAAAATATTGGTAATAGTATATACGCATAACATGCAGGTGTCTTTGTGCAGGCCAGATTTGCATGTGTTATTGACTGAACACCATTGCTCAGGGCAACAGTCACAGTTGTCTGACGCGGAGAAAGATTCTGATGTCTCTCAAAAAAACATTAAATGATTCCTTCATTTTAAAAAAGTAATAAAGCCTTTGTTATTTAAGAAAATTATACCCTGACCTATGTCCTAAGTATATTCAAAACGCTCTGTCCGACAAACTTAAAAGGGTCAAAAAAGAAACAATCTTATTCTTTCGTTCTTCTTTTGCGGCAAATTAATCCATCTAATTTCTGAATCACAGCCAGACCAGGAACTGTGCCAACTAACTGTGACAAATGTTTTTTGTGGATAGTTTTATATGCATTTAAAAACTTTATGCACAGCTAAGCAATTTGCCCTGTTTCTAATGTTCTCTGTTATTTGCAGGTAACTCCTCAGGCCAGAGAAAGAGAAATATCAAACAGCGCTTCCTCAAGCTCCTGCCCTGCTGTCATATCGAGTCCAGACCATCTATTAAACGAAGCAAGTCTGATCGTCTGCTGTTTGTTTTAGTCTCTGCATACCAGCTTCAGTGTGAATGTCAATATCTCTATTTGTCCCTGGTGTAGACAGCATTGAGGATGACTTTGAACTCGCCACAGTGTGCTACAGACCAGAGGGTTTGGATAAACTGATAGAACAGACTAAATTCAGCAGAACAGA
The DNA here is from genome assembly GCA_036877545.1 of Yasuhikotakia modesta. Taxonomy (NCBI): domain Eukaryota; kingdom Metazoa; phylum Chordata; class Actinopteri; order Cypriniformes; family Botiidae; genus Yasuhikotakia; species Yasuhikotakia modesta. Next base: position 94,325 of record JBAJNP010000064.1, on the reverse strand, counting down.
GCTACAGATCCTGTACAGAGGCTTCAAAAATGTAAGAAATGTGCTTGTGTGTTTGCCTCTTTAATCTGTAATTATTAATGTTTTACACAGATTTTACACAGACCTCATATAGTATCTTTTGCCATATTTTATGCCAACTTTATGCCATAACTTAGACATCTATTCACCCACTCTCAGAAATATCAAAGGTTACTATATATTTAGGATTTCTTTTTGTATTTTTTCTTTTATTATAGAATTATTGTTGGATAACAGCTGCATACATTTGCATCTAGCTCTTACTAAATTTGGTTCTGTTTGTGTGTCTCCATATTGGTTTGTGCATGAGAATGTATTTTTTCTTAGGAATGTCCCACTGGGGTAGTAGATGAAGAGAACTTTAAAATAATATACTCTCACTTTTTTCCTCAGGGAGGTGAGTAACAAATATTCACCAAATAATAATAACAACAATAATATTGACGTCCACTGCATAATATTTGGTTTAAGCTTTACTGCCTGATGTAACGATAGTGCCATGAGTGTAGCATCAGGCAAAGCGTATATTTTGGTTGTGAATGCCATTGTGGAAGTTAACATAATAGAGGGTTTTCTAAGAAAACTTTAGCTGGTCTTTATCTTAACAAATGACCCACTCTTTGAGAATAGCTTCTCAGACCACTGATATAAAATATTATTAAAAAGAGTGTATATTAATTTTAACAAATGTGTTAACAATTCGACTTATTTCTGATGTTGGAACACTTATAAATAGTAACAAAAATACTTAATAAACACTTTAAAAATGGAAAAATGTGCCTTCAATTGTCCTCATATGAGGACATATTGTATAATATTAGTAATAATTCACATTTTTCATTTCTCTTTGACTCTTTCTTTGCCTTACTTGCAGATTCCAGTATGTATGCACATTTCCTGTTTGATGCTTTTGATAGACACAAGAATGGAGCTGTGAGTTTTGAGGTTAGTGTAATTTTTTAACATCATAAAGAATTATCTTTTAATTTAACACTGATGGGTAAAACAGAAAGTGTTACACAATGACTGTCTGAACTTTATTCATTGAAACTTGTTATTTATCATGATGATGTAACTTATATGGTTTCATGTTTATCATTGGCTACAGGATTTTGTGATGGGTCTGTCAATCATTTTGCGAGGCACAGTCACTGATAGACTGGTCTGGGCCTTTAGCCTGTATGATCTCAATAAAGACGGCTGCATCACTAAAGAGGTACAGTGCCATACATGAGGTCCATGGAGAACAATTGAACATGTCTTCAAAATTACTAAACATGTAAAAGTAGATAGTTATTCTGTATGAACACTTACACCTAAAGTGTTCATACACAATAGCTCAACTGACGATTTTGATGTTAGCAACCCCAAAGTCATGGTTCGATTCTCAGGAAATTCTCAGGGTTTGACTCTCTTGAATATATTAATGTAATTGGTCATGAAATACATTAATTCATTTAAACACATTTGAGTTGTTTAAGGAGATGAATGACATCATGAAGTCCATCTATGATATGATGGGAAAGTGCACATATCCATGTATGAGGGACAGCGCTCCCATAGAACATGTGGAGAGCTTCTTCCAGGTCATTTTCAACCAATCTCATTCTTATAAAATAAATAAATAATAAATACTTGTTACTTTTGGAGCCTAATAACTGTCATTAATATTTTTGCTTACATTCAGAAAATGGATCAGAATAATGATGGTGTCGTCACTATGGAGGAATTCCTGGAGTCGTGCCAAAGGGTATAAAAACATCAAAGACTAATTAAAGAGTAATTAAAGAAAAAATACAGTCAATACCAGGGCCTTTTTCAAACTGAAATAGTGTTAGAAGGAATATGTGTGTGTTGGTTAAATAAAAGTGTTGGTTCACTACAGTATTTGTTAAAGATGATCCTTTCATCTTTAACAAAGATGATACTTTCTCATATCCTAACTGTGTCTTGACCAGCTTGACATAATAACACTGTCTTAACCAGTGAGATTTAAGGCTGGGTTATCATTATTGATATTTGGGCCATTCTGTACTAAATATCTGATTGGTGATGCTTGTGACCAAACATGTTTCACCTTTCTAAAAGATGCAAAACAACTAAGATGTGTTTTTTTTCTGTATGTGGCTGTATAATATAATTTTCTGTTTGCAGGATGAAGCCATCATGAAGTCCATGCATCTATTTGATCATGTCATTTAACTTTGTGATGGCATTCAGTGAACAACCTGTTTTGACAGCTACTCAATGAATTCCTGCATCCTTCATTTTACCTGACCACACATACCTAAGTGAATGCTGTACTGTATTAAAGCATGTACGTTATTTTACAGCCTGAAGATTTTATTATATATGCAGAAGATTATATCTATCTATATTCCCAGCATCACTGGGTACATCACTTTGTCTTTGTATATACAGTGAGTATATAAATCACATAAACATAGAAAAACAACATAAAAGGCAATTAAAAAAGCAAGAATTATAAGATCCCATGAAATTGGGTTTGTTTCATGTGCTGATGTTTTTCTTGTTGAAACAGGACAGTTGATGTAACAATCAAAGGGCTTGTCCTTTTCGTAAACAGCCTTTTTCTTTTTGCATGTAACAGCAATTAATTATGATTTTCTACTTATTGTAAGTGGTATTAAGGAAAGGGGATGTTCCAGATTTCCAGTGCTTTACAGTGCAAGGTGAGGTTATATTTTCTTCCTTCCTTGTCGCCTTTAACATTTGTTCAGTAGCCTTTTATGCAAGTTACAGTATTATGCCAGTAGGTGGCGACAACTGAGCGTCTTTTGTGTGTCATTGAGCAGATACTCGGTAAGGAACACAGTGTGTACCTCTACAACCCAAGCATATACGTAAAGATAAAAATTATGGGGACTACAATAACTGCACAATGCGTGACACTGCGTGGCTTAAAAATATTTAAACGTATTAATGAATTGTAATAGGTAATTAATAAATTAATATTATTTAAATTTTATTTTATATTGTTGCTGTTAATATTTGCTAAATTGTATGGTTGACAACTGTATTGATTGACAAAAATTAACCATTGGAATTTATTTACAACTGATGGAATTTGGCATGCAATAAATATTTTTAATATTTAAAAACTAAATATTTTTAGTTTTTAATTGTGACTTATTTATTTTTACTTATTCAAATGTATTTGTTTATTTTATTTTATGCTAATTAAAGAAATAAAAAATTGCTATGCACAAAATTGATTGAATTTCTGTTAAATTGTTTTTTTGGCACAGTATAGGTCTAAGTCTTTCTAAAGAAACGCATAAGATCTATCAAAAGTATTTCATACATTATATCTTATTATGTAGTAAGAAACAGGCTAGACAGACATTCCCTTCCAGATTATAACTTCTTATTAATGACAATTTAACAGAGGAAATCCTCAGTATTGTAATGTACAGCTGTTCTTAGCGGCGAAAATTTGAATAGACCAATCAGCGCTGCAGAATAAGACAGGAGTGTAAACCCCGCCTACTTTCTCCTCATTGTCCAATCACGAATAAGCAGCGGTTAACGCCTCTGCAGCGGCGGATTCAAACAGCAGATGAAAGATGGCCGCAGAGAAAGACACCGATGTAAATAAACGAGAGAGAAGGTAGGAAATATTTATGTATTGACGCACATAACATTTATCACAAGGAAAAGGCTTGTATTTATGAAGAAGATGAAGAATATCGTGGTTGTTGTACAAGGTTAAGTAGTTGCTGGTGTGTTGCCTGTAGTATGCATATATAGTACAAACATCAAATTATCTCATGCCCTGAAAAGTTTACCATGGTAACCTTAGTTACTACGGAGATTTATGCTACTACTTTGTGTAACTTGATATTAAAATTTAAACGATGTAAACCTGGCAATTTTGAAGACCATTACATTATTATAAGTACTGTATAGTATATAGTAGTGTAGTTTGTATATCCTAGTACACTAAAGTACCGTGGAAATACTATGGTGTTACCATAAGTGTGCATATCTGACCTTTTGTAGAAGAAAGCTGACAAGCTTGATATTCCAAGACTGCTTATTTGATTATTGACAGTGCAGAATATTTATTTATTTAGTGTCATCATTGTCATTTCTTTGATTATTGATAGGTTTAAATTAAATCTTCAATGTAATTTGAATTACAGATGTCAATGTGAATTTATAAACCTCATTTACATATCTGTGTGTGAACAGAGATGTCAGATCCAGTCAAGATCCCGATAAAGGGACCAGCAGTGATGGTCGGTCGGCAATCATCTTCAATCCTGACTTTTTTGTGGAAAAATTGCGACACGAGAGGCCTGAAGCTTTCACAGAGCTGGTGCTGAGCAACATCACACGCCTCATCGATCTGCCGGGTGCTGAATTCTCCCAGTTGCTGGGGGACGAGGAATCCAAGACTCCCAATGGTACTGCGGCGGGGGGCTTTTTTCGGTCCTTCAACTTCCTTAAACGCAAAGGTCAGAATCTTTTGAGAAATGTAGCCAGTTTTTATTGACTAATGTTTCTGGTTCAGCCTGCATGCAGGGGTCATAAATACCGGCTCCTACCTTGTTGAGCTGTTAAATTATTAAGACATCTGCTCCCCCAGTGACTCGTCTGTGGGAAGATTTCAGACACTATTGACAAAAGCTACTGACCAAAACCACAGAATAAACTTCTATATGAAATGACTTCATCTGTTTTGTGAAGTCTTTTTAGGTGTCCCTATTGTCCTCAAGTTAGTTTCATACCTGGTTTTAGTATCATAGTGCTGTTGATTGGCTAGCCAAGGATTAAGTTATCTAACCTATAAGAAGTGAAAGCAAAATGGGACTAAACTTCTGTTCTTCAGTATTTGTAGTAACATATTTGTAGTTTAATTTACATCTGTATGACAATTGCAATTTGTTAATATTCAGTTGTGATGTTAAATTTTCTTCAGCTTTTGTCATGATCAGACATTAGTACAGACAAAATATACTGACTAATGCTGTTTGTTTGTGTTGTGCATTCGGAGGTTTATGGTTTTAATAAAATAGAAGATTGTTGTAATTCAAATTCATTTTACAATAATTAACTTACTATTCTTATTGTTTCTGTTGTGGACAGATAAAGGTGTTGTGTTTGGAATGCCCCTAACAGAGGAAGGAATCGCCCAGATACATCAACTCATTGCCTACCTCAGCAAAAGTGAGTCTGTGGTATTATATCATGTGTTTTCATCTTTAATGGCTGTGAGATTATGACTCCCCTGCCTCTGATTGGTTCAGTCACTGGATATGCTGTTAACTGATTGGTCTTCATCTGTAAAGCCCAGCACCATACATAATCTCAACCATATTGGGGAGAACAGGGGAGTAATAATTTAGCAGAAAGTCAAATGTCGATACCACGGCTGGTCAATGCAGTGCGAACTATCTGTCAGTGGTAGAGTGTGACTGATTCTTCACCTGTAGATCTGCATGTCGAGGGTCTTTTTCGGGTTCCTGGGAACAACTGGAGACAGCAGACACTTAGGGAGCAGCTGAACAGTGGAGCTGATATTAACTTTGCCTCTGGTGACTTCCATCCCAATGATGTTGCCACCCTCCTCAAAACCTTCCTCGGAGAACTGCCTGAGCCCCTGCTAACCCATCGCCACCTACACGCTCACCTAAAAATCACAGGTGTGTCCCTTCACCCCAAAAACAGTCACTTCTTACTGTATCAGATGTATGAGTTTATACATTAAAACATTGCACAATGCTAATTATAAGCACAGAGGTCAGCTTAACTAGTCATATTTTAATTTCTTTACAAATATGAATGTGATGGAAAAAAGTGGGAATCTTTTACTAAAATTCCTGACAAACCTTGATGACTTCATCACAGTCTTTAAAATTTAAAATTTTAAACGTCACCTCTGTAAAGGCCCAGGTAACGTCACCTCTGTAAATGCAAAACCATTCTCCGGTTCTACTACAGGTTCTAATATCAATAAACTGCTGCCTGGTAGCCAAAGAAACAAATGTTTAACAGCTATAACCATGATTTTAAGATGGGACCCAAAGGTGGGTCTTTTGTCTTGGGCCAGTAAAGAAAAATAAAACAACATCCTGACAGTCAACCTTTTGTTTTGCTTACAAGAAGTTTTTCTAAATCTCTATTTATAATATGTGATTATAATGTGATATAACTATTGATTATGTGATAATATAAATTAAATGTCTAAAATATTTCATTTAAAGTTTCTTTAACTTTAAATTCAATGAAAGACTAAGATGAATGATGATTTTTAATGTCTCTCTTTTTCTGGGCAGAACTGACTCTGTTTGATGAGCAGGGGAATAAGACGAGTTTACCTGATAAAGAGCATCAGATCGAGGCTCTACAGCTGCTGCTGCTGCTGTTGCCCACGGCCAACAGAACCCTCCTGAAACTGCTGCTGGACCTGCTGTACCACACCGCCAAACAGCAGGACCAGAACAAGATGTCCGCCCACAACCTCGCCCTCATGTTCGCCCCACACATCATCTGGCCCAAGAACGTACGTGCTTTCAGTCCGAATGAGAATGATGGTTTTAGCTACCACGTCCAAACTGAGAAGTGAAACAATTTGATGTATCTTCCGCTTCTTCAGATGAATGCCAGTGACCTTCAGGAGAACATGAAGAAGCTGAACAGCGGCATGACGTTTCTCATCAAACATTCCCAGAAAATCTTTCGGGTATCTTTACATTAATACATTTGGCAGACACTTGTTCAAAGCAGTTAATAGTGCATTCAAGGTATAATAGTGCATTCAAGGTTTATCAGTACTTGTTCCCTTGGAATCAAACCCACAACCTTTGTGCTGCTAACATAATGTACTACCAACTGTCACAGTATCACAATAACAGTAAATGGTCTTCTTAACCTATTAAAGGATTTGCAGAAGATTCTACCACATTGTTTAATGAAATGTGTATCTGTTTTCTTTTTATGTAAAGGCACCGGCTTATCTGAGGGAGCACGCCAGACTGCAGTTCACTAACACCAAAGTGATTCACTCCAAGGTCTGTGCACTCTCTGTATTGTGTTCCTTCAGTGTCTATATTAGAGTGTCTCTCATATCTGTTCTGTGTTGTTTCACAGGATGATCTGGAGATGTTAGCGGTTAGCGGTTCTCCGTTTGGGCCGGCGTGTAAGAGGAGCAGAGCGAGGGTGGGTTTAGGCTCAGAGAATCACACAGAAGAGGCTCTCAAAGAGCTTTATCAACACGTTACTGATAATATGCCAAACTCTGCCAAGAAGAGAAAGCTCATCAGACAGGTAACGGCAACATGCTTGAAGATGCAATCCCCAACCTATTTCCTTTAAAAATGAACAAAAATCAGTGAACAAGTGTAATACAGATCCGTAAGTTTGTAGAACAAGCAGTAAGTTTATAATAATAATAATTTATAAGTGTGACTGTTAGGTTTGAGTTCACTGTAAAGTTTGACATCATTTTGCTGTGTGGTGACCTCACAGAAGGAAATAGATATGGCCAATACACTACGTGTGTGGGGGCTAAGAATGGGGTGTGTGTGGGGGCTGAGAATTATTAAACTTTAAATCATATTCATAACAGCCTCCATTGTGTTTTTGTTGATTGTACTTTTGTTTTCTGTAACATCGTGTTCATTATTTCAGCTTGGGAAGCAGTCCACCCCAGGGACCCCTGTCAATGGGAACATGACTCCCACAAGTAAAAAACACCCCCGCTCTCGCTCTTTTGGGGGTCTTATCAAGGTCAGTGTTTCTTCTTCCTGTTGTTCATGTTCTTTGGACATACATAAGCAATTAGTGATACCTAAGGCATTACAAGTGCGGGTCAAACTGTGCAGTATGTTCTTTAGTTTACTTTGATCATCTGGAATGCATACAAAGAGTCAGTTATTCATTTCACATGTGAGGAGGGTAGCCAATCATAGCAGGGAATTTATAAATCTGTCTTAACCTTTACAATTAAGCACCCATTCATTCCTGCTCTGTTGTTAAGGAAAATGGTCATGAATGAATGAAAACAAAATTAAAGAAATATAAATGCTTTAAATGAGCAAACCATGTTAAATGTAATACTACTACAAACTAGTATATAATCAGATGTGTATTTAATGGGCTTGTCTGCAAATTCAGAGGAAGGTTTTGGGCAATCAGCCAGCATGGGACCAGAGACGACTACACGTTTCACCTCCATTCACAGCCGGACACACCGCAGGTCCAGGGAAGGAAAACATCAGCTGGGAGCCAACGAGCTAAATCCCACCCTGATGATGTCACCAGTGCCATGTTCAGGTTGGCAGCAGCTTATTAAACCACCTATTAACTGCATGACAATCTTCTAAATACACTATATTTAAACTTTCCTTATTTTTCAGGCCCCCGCCTTTTTATTTACAGCGTGAATTCTGCTTGTGTGGAAGACTGTAGTCAACGACTGGAAGAAACAGAGTGCTTATTTTTAATTATTGTATTTATTTACTTACATTATGTTTGTATTTTTATCTTACTAAAAGTAGGGACTAATCACTTTCTTTCATGGTGTGAACTGTTACATCAGGTTTGAATGGGTAAACCACTAGTCGGTTACATTGGGCATTTTAAACTAGCCCATGTTTTACACTTGCTAATGAACTTGTTCATGTTTGCAGTGTGTATATGTGTAAATTTATATGCATCTGGATGTTGCTGATATCTGGGCCGTACATTAACTTTATTATAGCATTAATTTTTAGCATTTAAATGATGCTGTATGTTATAGGAGTGGGTTGATCAGACATTATAATAATCAGACATTATAAGTAGGTTAACAGACAACAGTATGTCACATACATTATAATTATTTACAGCTATTTGAAGAATGAAATTTGATAGAATATTGGAATTGTTTGTTTACATGTAGACACTGGTCTTAACGCTGAGTGAGTTTTAGTAAATACAATTTTAGTGTTTGTCTTGGAATGTGATACTGGAACAGGTGCATAAATGTGATTTTATTGTTTTAAAATTTATATCCAATTTTGCTTATGTTTGGTGCTTTTAAATGACCAGCATGTATTCTGTATAAAATGTATAATAATTTGGTGTTTTTTGTAACGCTATCTATATTTTGCTATATTAGTTATTGTGCTATCATTGCTATATGTGTTTGTTTACATGTAATTTAGTGTTGGGTGTCTTTCAGGAAGGTTTTTGTATGTTGGAAGTGTGAAGGTATGGGATTGGATTTATATTTATTGAAGGCTTTGTGTTTGGACACTTAGATATACATTGAATCAGTTTAATGACACTGTATATTAAGCATTGTGAAGGTTCTGAGGCATTATGGGAAGGATTCAGTGGTTAGGACTGTTCAGTTTAGTATTCAGCAGGTACAGCATGTTGTATGTGTGTAAGTTTGTGGTTGGATCAATGGGAATTAAAGGATGTTGTGAACGGAATTATTGTTATTGCTGGTTTGACCTTAATCCTAAACATTTCCTGTAAAGTTAATTCCTCAATGCAAAGAGTATTATATGGGAGTTTCCAACAGCATAGCAGTCTTGTGGTGCTGCGATGTCACTTCCTGTCATTTGCATTGTTCTTTACGGTGTAAACCGTGCATTCCTCTTGACTACAAAGGGTTTGCCAAATTGATTAGCCGTTGCCCAAACATAGGTCAATAGTTTAATGTTTCATATCTTTCAAATAGGTTCATGAAAAGTGATTGTTAAATAGTCATGGGTAATCTGGAAAAACATGAAAACACTTTTTTATTTTATAATAAGCTTAAAAGAAATGTAATAGTAAACTGTAAGTTATCAACACACCCAATTGTTTATAAATGTGAATAGTAGAAAGTGTTAGTTTAATTATTGGTGTGTGTGTGTCTGTGTCTGTGATATTTGGGAGAGGGAATCTGATGGAATTTTTCTGTTGTAAAGACGGTAACGCAGAGACTGAGCAAGCTGGAAAAAAATGTTATTGTCCTGTTTAAAGGCATGTCATTTCTGTTTGTTTAATGTGACAATGTTTAAGGGTGTGGGTTTGTAGTTCATCTGTGAAACATTTATATTGGTATGTCTGTTGTACTACAGTTGCCTTTTTTTATTACAACCTACCGGTTCATGTCTGTCTTGTTTTCTTAAACTTTGAAAATGTTGAGTAATTTTGCACAGTTCAGCGGCTGTCCACCAGGGGTCACATCAGCTTACATAATGCTGGAAAAGATTGTCTTTATTCGGTTTATGAAAGAATACGTGTTTCACAATAGAGAGCTCATTTTTGTAGTGATAATTGCAAATAATTAAAACTTAATTTATAGCCTACAAATTTTCAATTTTTCTCTTACTTTTTGCATAGCGTTTATCAGATCTACACGTTAAATATTCTACAGAAACAACATGCAATTAACAGCAATTTCTGTAATGACCCCTAACAAAAGCGAAGTCAAATATAAATTTTTAGCAATATATTTCCGTTTGTACTCGTTTCTCATACTCTTTCTAAAATCCTACAATGTGGAACGGTTATACTCATAAATATTAATTAGGTTATGCAGACGTTACTTGGCAAACCATGAATAATTAATATTTATGTGCCTATAGTTTGGAAACCGTGTTATTAAAACATAAATACTACATTACAATATTTATTATATAAAAAGCCTTATAATTTGAGTATATAATACATAAAATTAATCTGATCATGCAAAAACTTTGTACCAGCTTCAACTTTATCGTCATTATCTTCGAATTGTTGCACTAAACATCTGTTCTTTGTAACAAAAAACTAAAAATGAAAATATATAAACCAGAAATGTAAACAATTTAGTTATAAATGTAAAAACATTCCTGACATAGCCCATAATTCTGCCAGGAATTTTAATTCCTAGTTGTGTGCACCTAAATCAGAGCTGAGGGCTGAGAGCTGTGAAGTTAGACATTATTGTGTTTCTACAGCTTCCTCTACCTCCCTCTTCCTCTCATCCAAACCTCCTGCCAGCATGAGAGTGTAATTACCCTAGAGGAGAGAGCAGGACTGTGGGCATCATCACCCCATCCACCGCAGGACTCTTACTGTGACTGAGGAAGAAAAGATGTAACCGAGCCCTTCTGGTGTGTGTGTGTGTTTGTGTGTCTGTTAGAAACCGTTGGAGGGTGTAATATTGACTGGGAGGAGTCAGACACTGTGATTTGTAGATGCTTTGATGGATGATTCCTATATGTGAATGAGGGAGGACGCGTGTGGGAGATTGTACGGCTCCTTTTTTCAGAGCTCTTCCCAGGAGGAAAGAAATGGAGAGGGGACTTTAAAAACAGACTGTGGTAGAACCACAGCACAAAGACTAGAGCAAAAACCAGCTGGTGGAGAAGAAAGCAGCCAAGTCTAATTTTTACAGCCAGTGTTCTTGTGTTTGAGGCTTTTTCTTACTCTTGGTCTTTTTACTTTGAGAACTTCTACTTTGTGTGTAATAGTTTATGTTGGGGCAGTTACAGTTACTACAGAGTAGATGTTAAAAACACTGGGCTCTGGTTCGGAGATGCCGGTCAGGACTGGTTTGTGGATTTGGGGTGCATTGAGTGCCCTTCTCATTGTGGGTCACTCTGAAGCATGCCCACCCCATTGCTCCTGTACAGGCACCACCGTGGACTGCCACGGACTTGCCTTCAAGAACGTGCCACGAAATATACCAAAGAACACCGAAAGATTGTGAGTATCCTGTGAAAGTGAATGGTGTATGCTGTTTGTATACACATGTATGCTGTTTGTATATGAGTGCTTTCTTTGTGGTCACAGTTTTGGAATGCATGTGTACGGTTCTGAATTGTGGGTGGCTGAGGAATGCATGGATCATGTTTTTTTTTGATTGTTTATGCCATTGAGTCATGGGTCATGTTACTTTTCAGGGCAGTATTTCATGTGCTTGTTTCTGACTTAATGTAAAAAAAGATCTGATAGTTTCAGTTCAGTCAAAGTTTGAGTCATTCCTTTCAGTAACTCTTTCAGCTGGTGTTTAAAGTGATGAACTGGTATCTGGAAGTTTTTCCCAGCCCTACCAGTCACAGCTGATACGCATTTTAGCAGTAAACAATTTGTCATTTAGTCAGTTTGTGTTTATAGTAATGCACTGACAAAGTCTATGGGCTAAGAGTACCAGTACCAGGATAAACATAAGGTTTAAGTTTTATTATATATATATATATATACTCTTAAATATCATAAATACTCTTCTAATCTTATGGCTACAAACTTCAATAAGTTTGGGTTATGTAAGTGTGTGTGTGTGGGGGGGGGGGGGTGTGCATGTGTAAGCACTTGCAGTGTTTGTAAACAGGATATTTATATTATCACAAAATACTGCATACATTTTGTATTTGAGTTGTTTACAGTGTTTCCCTTTAAATTCTTAGTGACTGCATCTCTGTGTATGTAGAGGCGTGTTTGTGGGTCTAAAGAGGTTTGGGTTTCTCTAATGTCAGTGTTCACTCTCAAAACCATTGTTTGGCCACCGACATGTCAAATGAAACTGATACCGCAGGACAATAATGTCGATTGATTTTGAGGATGTTATTCCGGTTATTGCTCTCCTCAAATACACTTTGAGGTGTATCGAATATTTCCTTCCTAAGGTCATTGTGCAGTGTAGCTCATTATTTCAAGCATAATGACACAGTTTTTGACCAATATACTTTTTGAAACAACATTCCTATCAACCAATCAGATTTTAGGGTTCAGGTTTAGAACCCCACACAACAAATCCACTAACCAATCGGATTTTAGGGTGTTTTGGAGCTTGAACTACAATTCTACCAACCAATCAGATCGTAATTTGTAAAAATAAAAGAAAACTATCAACCAATCTGATTTAAAGGTTAAGTTTTGGGATATGGTTTAATCATCTTGAACAAGCCCCCAAAATGATTTTTTTTGACCAATCACCTTTAGAATTTTTTTTGACCCATCACCTTTCCTTTAGTTGTCATTTAGTTTAGGGTAGTTTAGCAGGGTTAGTACAATGTGGCCAAATGAAATAGGGGACTGTTTCTTTAACAAGAGTGTTCTTTGGGGACCAACAAAAGATTTTGATCTAGGTACTTGTATGCTTCAATGAACAATGCAAAGAGACGTTTATATAGAGCTCAATGTGTTGAACCCATTGTTGAACCATCAGGAGTGAAAGCAATATTGATAAGAGCCAGCAGTTTTTGAAGTGAGAAAGACATTCCCTAGGGGATGTGTAGCAAAGAGAGTCATTTATCAAGAAGACTGCACTGGCCAAATAATATCCCCCTCCTCCCCTGGGCTTTGGTCCTGCAGTGGTGAAGAATAGAGCTGTGGAGGCGCCGTTATTTGAGTTGGCTGGGGGGAGGTGGGGGGTCCCGGCTAAGGGCAATAGGCTGCTGTCGGTTGCGGTTTCGCTGCCCAACAATAGAGCTGATACCGGACTAGCGATTCGCCGTCACGTTTCGTATACAAGGATTCTTGACTGAATTGATTGGATTGATGAGATCATATTGAGCCCTGTGGTATCTGGAGTCCAATTTAAGCCTAGCTGTTGACAAAGGTCACATTAGGTTGAATTGATGTTTGGGGATAACTGGTTGATGGAGGCCCACATGATGGTTATTTTCTGTCTATAACAGTCCATTGATACATAAAGGGTCATAAAATTTTAACAGATTTTTTATGGAACAATCCCAGCATGTATCATGGTAATTACTCTCTAGTGCCACCAACAGTTCAAAGTTTCACATATACGACTTTTAAACCAAAACAAAACCTCTAGGTTTATTGCTATTACAAATAATTTTGTTAAATATGTACTTTGCTTTACTTATGTTAGTTCTTCCCCAAATTTGGTTTCTTATGACATCATGCTGATAAAAATGAGTAAGTTCAATTCAAGTTAATTTAAAAAGCTTTTAAATTTAAAACTATAACACACCCATAAATTAGACTGGAAAAAACACCTCTGTTTCCTTATAATTACTCTGTACATTATACTTACATTACAGTATATCTGTCACAGCCATGACAGCTCCTATTATCACTGCTAGCTGTAATATTTCAAATGTGTTGTCTATTTTGCTGACAAAATAAACAGAGCCCCAAACAAACCATTTAAAAGGTCACATGAATTCTACTGAGAATTTACTCAAAAAGAGCAAATTGTATATATTGGGCAAAATAGTTATAACAGAAGCTAAAAGGCTGCATTTGTTTGTGTATCTAATAATAGACAATATGGAGAATTCCTGTTAATTAGAGTACAAAATGCAGAAAAGTAAGTTTGTTTGTCTTGATTGATTTTACCTTCTCCCGGGAGTTCAGGTGCAGCTTAATTTATCCCACAAATTAATGATTTTTTCCCATTTTTAATGGAATTTTCTGCTCTACATCTGTTCAGTCTGAAAGGTCTGTAGGTAAACAGGTATTTATGTGCTTTTGGCATGTGGTATATAAACACACACACACATATATATATATATATATATATATGTAAAATGAATGTGTCCCCAAAAGAGGTTTGCTCACTTTTGTCTCCAATATATGGTTAGATGAATCATATTAACATAATGCCTGTGGACACCTTTGTTGACTTTAAAGGGATTTGTAGGGGTGAATAGCAGATGAAGAGATCAAGGTGCTTTTGTGTCCAATTTTCCAGGTTAATGGTCCCAGTGTTGGCTGCAGATGCTGGACTAATTAAAGGATTAGTCGAGTCAGTCCTCCAGCACTGCCCTGATTGGTCACACCTGGGCTCCTTTTTACAACAGTACCATTACAGCCTGTGTCCCCAGTGACACCACTGTATAAGTGTGCAAATATATATTTCCACTACAAAAGAGAAAGCTACTCAGTATTCAGCTCCTAACAGTGGAGCTTTTGCCGATTTTGCTTTGCGTGGCCCTGCTGGTGTCCAGTAAACTGCAGAGCAATGCAGTCTGTGGGCTTAAAAGGCTCCTGAACACAACAACACATCACAACATGATGTGATAAAGCATTTGTTATCTTAGGCATATAGTGGCCAAAGTCAAGTCACGGCTTTACCTGGAGGAAAATATAATTGCTTTGAGGTTTTTCCTCCACAGCTCAGGAGACATAATGGAGTTCCCAAGTTTGTCTCAAATGTCTTCATAAATTCTCCAATGAATAAAAGTAGACAAAAATGACAAATACTGTGTGGAGCTCTACTTTTGTTGTGGATATCCCAGCTTAGGCTTGGGGGAATTTCTGGAAAGGAATATCTGAGTTTGTACTAAAAATTTTAAAATTGGAATGTGGACTTTGATATATTTAATTATTTCTTAAATCTGAGCACAGTTAATGAATGAATATATGAATATGAATATATATACATAGCTCAACTCCCTCCTTTTATACCTGTTTACTGTCAGCCGATCAATGATCATGAGTCTGTTTTTTTGGAAAAGTAATAGCAGCCCTAAACAATCTGTAATATTTGAGCTGTCAGTCATGTCTGTAAAACAAACATTATTGCTGGTTTCATTTGTTCAAATCTATAAATCTACTGTACCTTTATGTAATATTGATTATTACCCTTGTAAGCACTAGTAAAAAACACTCACTGTACACCAAAATATGTGCTATACAGAACAACAAGGACCAAATTCTGTAAACAATTCAAAGCACAGAGCATTTGATGTTATTAAAAAATGTGTGTGCTGCTTCTATTATTATTATTATTATTTTTAAAGAGTCAAGATTCAATATTCAGAATTCTGATGAATTGTTTTCCTCAGTATGTCTTTTTAGCTTTTTATCATAAACAGGCACAAGCGCTGGTACGCAGTCGGCAGTCGTGTTACCTTCTGTTTGCAGCTTTTAGAATGTTCTGGATAATTGGATTTAAAGTTGCTAAGCGATTCACTGAAACAGCATTTGATGTTATCAGTCTGTGTGAATAGCAAACACAGTGGCTTTGTATTGTGGTGCTCAGGCAAAATAAAACAATTTGGTATGTTTACTTTTGAATGGTTTGTTATGTTTTCCTTATCTGCACTTTCACCATTGTGTCACCGTCAGACTGTATTGTGTTTTATTTGCAAATAATAATAAATATTATTCTTCTGTCCTTTTGAAGAGATTTGAATGCAAACAATCTCACACATATTGGGAAGGATGACTTCGCAGGCCTGAAGCACCTCAGAATTTTGTGAGTTCAATTTGAAACTTTTCAATTTAATTTCTTTTGATAAAGATGCAATTTGTATATGCAAAACAATCATTTTGACTGAGGTCACCGTCGACTATTTGGTTCCGCAATCAGTTTGAATCCTGCAATACAACAAAGATGAATACAGAGTCTCTGTAGCATTCACAACAAGCCCCCTGAGTAGAAGCCAAAGAAAGGGAACTAAGGGGGTATTTAGAGTCTGTCAATAGCTGTCTGATCATTAAAAGACTCTTCAAGACACATTCAAGACTGTGGCAATTTGATCACTCCAACCACCTTAAGAGATGCTACCTAGTATATTCAGCTAGATGTTTAGGTCATTTACATAAAGGTTGCACTATATACAGTCTTGTTTGCATATAGCACAGTGATATTAAAGGAATAGTTCATCCCAAAATGAAAAATTTATTCATACAACGGCGGCACCAATTTGTTGGGAGACAAATCCACATTTTTTAAAATATCTTCTTTTGTGTTCCACAAAAGGAAAAAACATTGTGACATGATAAGGGTGATACATTTATACAACAAACATTTTCAATTTTTGGTGAACTATCCATTTAAATCAGATTTGCATCTAATTTGCGCACATTTATGTGGCTGAGGTTAAATATGCATTATTAGACAGAATTAAAATTGGCGTTGTACATTCATATTTTACAGACACCTCATGGATAACCAGATTGTGTCTATAGACAAAGGAGCTTTCAATGACCTTAAGGAGTTGGACAGACTGTAAGTTCAGACACACACACAAATTAATTTTCTCTGCAATGCGACCAATCAGCTCAAAAAGCTCTTATTGTTATTCTTAGCACAAATATTCTGATTAAAAAACATAACGCTTTTGTCTTAGGAGATTTTTAGAAGATCTAATCACATACTATTTCATTTCTTCAAACTGGGTTTCCTGAACTATGAGCTGATACTGTCTAAATGTTCCCTTAGGCGTCTGAACAGAAACCGTCTCCAGCAGCTCCCAGAGCTTCTGTTCCTGAAGAATCCGGCTCTTTCCAGACTGTGAGTGACTCTTTTCTTATCAGAGACCCTTCAGGAATGTTTCTGTAGGGGAAACACCCATTTCCAGACCAACAGATGTTCAGGGGACAATTAAAGGCTAGCATGCACACAACTCTCTCTCTACAGATGTACTGGCGCACAATTTGTATGTAATCTCAGCTGGTGCATACAGGCCCACATTTTGTGTTGCTTAACATTGTGACATTAGTGGGGCAAAGGTCATGAGTTCAATTCTCAGGATACACATAATGATAAAATACACATCTTCAGTACACTATAACAAAGTCACTTTGTTATAAAGCATCTACCAGATGCGTAATTGTAAATTTTATATTGTATATGAGGTGTAAACCAAAATTGTTTAGCATTAGGATGTAAACAAAACGTCCTTAAATTCAAACATTAACATTTATTAATTGTACCACTAACTGCATAAATCTGCATAAATTACATGAGACTGAATAGAAATAATAATTTTGTAAACAACTGCACAAGTGTCATTTAACAACAAACTGTATTTAAAGTACTCAAGGTTTAATTTTATTATGCTTATCACAAATAAATTTGTGTCAGAATGCTGTAGTTCAATTGGCTTCACACAGTTTAACAGAGATAATGTGAGAAGATGTGGAAATAGAAACATAAAATGGGAAAGATTTTCTCCTTTTAATATACTAATGGTAATACTAATAAATGCCTGTGCTTTTCCAGCCACATACAAATACAATTAGTTTCATTTCATTTTTGCATTACAACTGATTATTAGAACTGATTATTCCTTCCTGTCCAGGACCCAATCAGTACATACCTGTGAGCTATAGCTATGTCGCGACCCACCAGACAACCACTGGACTACATTACTGACCGTAGCCTGATCAAAGAGCCACAAAGCTATTATTGTGACTTCTTAAAACATCGCCTCTAGATAGAAGCTGCACTGGGGCAGAGATTGGGGGAGGGTTTATATGTGTACAGAGAAACTGTAGGTTTACAGCATGTGGCAGTTAGGCCGTGGGTCACACAAACACCTATGGTGGAATGTGTGGGTGTACAGAGGTAAAGACATAACGGGTGTGAATAAATAGTTTGTGACAGCTGTGTTTGCTTGCTACTTAGTGTTTGTTCATGACTTCTCACATGTTGCCTCATTAGCGAGTTGCCATGTGGACGTGTCACATTCAGTCAATTTGCCTGTGAACACCCCCACACCCACACACGCCCTGAGGAAGAGATGTCTAATATTATAAAAGTAATGCATTTTTTTGGCATGTGGGGACAGTCTGGCACAAGAACTGGAATATGGATCATGTTTTATGTTTATTGCTTCAAATTTGATAGATTATATAATGCAAATATCTAGTTCGAGAGCAGTCTCAGTCAATAGCCTTAACTCAAACATTTATTGAACTAGTTTTTCGATAGCCTTTTAATACTAAAACATTTATTAAACTAGCTTAAATCAAATTGGTGCCATAGAGGAATACTCCATGCACATGGAGTAATTAGGAAAGGAAATAACAGGGGTCCTTGCTAATTATAATTGGAGTCTAATTACTATGTAGATTTTTCCTCAACCCTGTCGCTATGGTTTATAAAAATGATCATTTATGCTAACTGAGCGTGAACTTGTCTAAGAATTAGTGTGAGTTTCTGACACCAATGACTTGAAAGACAAGACTAATTACTCCTCAGGGTTTTCCAGAAACATTATAGAATGGAGCTAACACAGTGAGGCGCCTACAGTAAGCTATTATATGTCGGCTCTGAACACAAGGCAGTGCCAACCAGTGGGGAGCAATATTATGCTGGCTAACAGAGGTTTTCTGGCCCTAAATTAGGGCCCAGATTTTACATTGAACATCAAGTGGTAAGCCAACACAATGGTTTGAACAGCCATCTTGAAGGAGTCATTAAATTTAATGATTGTTCTCCATGGTAACATAATGACCAGAGACTATTAAGCCATTGTGCATGTAGGATCAGGTGAATGTATATGCTACAAACACATTTCCTTTAACATATTCCTATATCCTGTGATGACGTTTGAAGTATGATACAAAAATTTGCCCATTAAATGTTACAAAAGCAGTGCAACAAAACTCTTTTGTTGAGTTTTGCAACAAATACAAAAAGCTTACAGTGTATTTGTTGGTTGCACCAGCTAGCATTACGTTAGAAGCACCTTTGCATGTACCCTTCATGAAAATGGCAATCCCACAATGCATTGAGATTAGCTCAATGACAAAACAATTCCAAGCAGGTAGACAAAGACAGACAAATGTTATTTACAAACATATACAAACATAATTACAAATCATTTAACCAATATATATTTTTAGGCTTGTTAGATCTTTCTCATTGTTGACATCAGCTGAGTTTAATTTTAGGGAAACATTACAGGAGATTATTTATTAAAAATATTTATTTAGGCATACAGCATGCAGACAGCAAGGCACACCTACAGTTAAATTGTGAGTTTATCTGCTATTTTGTTCAAGTCCTGTAAGAAAAGGTGAAGATCAAATTTGTGTTTCTACAATGACTTTTATTATTCCATTCTCATGCTGTCTTGTGCTCCAACCATTTTTTCACAGTTTCTTTGGTGTCTGTATAAACTGCTGAATAAGGCTTTGCCTTCGCTAACATTTAATATCCCTCTTTAAACAGCACTGTAGGCATAAAAAGACAAATGTTAGAAAGAAGATGACCAACAAAAGAAAACCAGTGTGACTTCTCAGTCTCTCAGATACAAGGATTTGTTGTCTATTCCTTCCCACTCATACTGCTATTGTCTTCTTTTTCTTGACCCCTTTCAAGGGTTTCCGAATAAGAGTTAGAGTGTAATATTTGCAGTCTTACTTTCAGTACTGTTTGTCTTCACCTCTGGCTAACCCATGTTGGGACCGCCACAAAAACAAACTGAACGTCTATCGGCAAACAGCTTTGATTAAAGATGTTACCAGGGCAACTTTGCTCCCACACTCAGAGTGTTGAAGGTATTTTCTTCCCAGGGTTTAGATGGAGGTTGTGCTAGCTAGCTGTAAGACGTTTCTAAGGATGGATATGTTTTAAGGTTGCCCACTCAAGCGATAGTGCTGCAACCAGAAGTCAGAACCTTTTAAAACAACACGCTGTGATCCATTGGCCAGTGAGAAACAAGATGCATGAAAATGTTCATATTGTACTGTGACTTTTTTAAAATGTCTAATTAGCTTTGAGAAATTTAAATAGGCACACTTAGACAGTTGTTTATATACAAGATTATTTGGTCTTGGGAAAACATGTTGAAGTGTTTATTTAATAACTTGAGTGCAAACTTATGTTGGCAACTCTGAGCTTAGTTTGAGACATTGTTGTGATTCATGAAAGTTTAGAGAATACTTTCAAAATCTTTTTCTGGAGAAACAAGATGCTTTTAAAAATAATTAAAAAATATTGAATTCAAAACATTAAATATTTTTATTTGAATAAACTAAAATATGTGTAAGAATTGACGAATGTTCAATGCTGGGCCCTGTTGATCTGCACAATTCCTTTAGTGAATCCAGCGCTACCTCAAAGACTATCAGCGGGTGCAGTTCATTCTAATGAGTCTAGCCATTTGTTTTAACTTTTTACTGCTCTGTACCCTTTAAAAACTTAAATTCAAAGGGCTTTAATCAGTAAAATAAACCCAACTGTGAGCAGAACTCTGTGTGCTGTCATCAAACACTTACTATAGCTTGAACCAATTGTGGAGGAACTTTACAACTGGATTTAGCTGAACCAAAGAAACATGTGCATTAGCAAAAGGTCACCAATGACTTTCAGATGGGGAGAGAAAAGATACAATTACATTTAGTCCAAAACGCCCTTTCATGAATGGCAGTGTCCTTCTGTACAAAGCATTGCAGTAAGCATGGCTAAATATACACAATAGCTGTATTACAAAACCTCATGTATGGCGATGAGATTATATTTTAGTGTATTTGTTACCAAAGCCGAAACATCATGAATATAGAGTCATTATTTAAAGTCATTATACAGTTTCTTTAATATCACACGTATTTTAGTGGAGATCTCAATATCTTAAATTGTAAAGTGTTCCTGTAGCTCAACTGGTAGAGCATTGCGCTAGTAGCACAAATAAGTTGTAGGTTTAATCCCAGGGAACACAAGTACTAATAAAAATGTATACTTTGAATTCATTGTAAGTCCCTTTGCAATGAATTCAATCAGACTTCTGAATGTATGCAATCAGAAGTCAGTGTTAGAAAATTAGTATTTCTCATCTAATTCCTCCAAAACCACATTATCTAAGCTATCCATGTTGTTAATTAATTTAACAATTAATTTGCAAATTTTTTTGCATTTTATAGCTCTGTGCTCTGCCTGCATGTCAACAAGTGTCTGTTTGTATTTATTTTAATGAATTTAGATGACACAAATATGTTACAAAGTTGACACAAAAATACATTAATAAATGGGAAAGCTATTGAAAGAACTTCTAAGATATAAAATTGTATCCTGTTTTTAAACAAACACTTGCGTTTCAGTTCTGTGTGTAATAATCTTCCTAATCTTTGTCCTTATTAATGAATTAAAACTCTTGGTTTAGGGACTTAAGCGATAATGTCATTCAGGTCATACCACGGAGAGCATTCCGAGGCGCTACAGACATCAAGAACTTGTGAGTTGCATAAAATGTACATTAGCAATATAAATGCTTTGCTATTAAATTGGAGTATATTTCCCACACCTGTGTTTGTAATAATCTCAGACAGCTGGACAAGAACCACATCAGCTGCATTGAGGATGGAACATTTCGGGCCATGAGAGTTCTGGAGGTCCTGTATGTACTGACACTCCTTATGTTAAAAAAGGGTTTTTATAACTTCTAGTTCATATGTGTTAGCTTTGAAGCTATAATGCAGCTAATTAGCTAGGCTAATGCAGGTAAAGTTTTATTGACGACTCTTTAGGCACTCATGGGCGTATTCAAAAGTCCAATGTAACATTGAATACGCCCACATAATAAGAATTGAATACGCTCTTTATAATAAAAAGGCCTTCTCTGTGATACCAAAACCTTAAAATGTCCCCATAATGTAAGGGAATACAAGGACCACGGATAATTTATATGTCCTCTTCATCTCATTCGGTGATGTAGAATTGACCCAAATATTGCTTAACTGCATGTCATCTGCATGTCTTTGGGGAAAATTGGGGTAACTGGAGGAACACTAGCAGAACATAGCTGACACAGAGAGAACATGCAGACTACACACAGAAAAGGCTTTTGGCTCATCTGGAACCTTCTACCCTCTAAGCCACCATTCCACTAAATTAAACTACTAGCTTTGATATATGCCCCGCCTATACTTCCTGTTTCAAAATAATGACATCATCAAGACAAATCAGCAGTAGAAACAAATTAAGTGATTATATAAACACAAATAATGTGTTAATGCATAAAGACAAATGGATGTATGGATTCTCTATACCCTCTGTGTCTCATTACCTCCACAGCACACTAAACAACAACAACATCAGTGCCATCCCGATTTCCAGCTTCAATCACATGCCCAAGTTACGTACCTTGTGAGTCCAAAAAACCTTTTCATTTCTCTCCCAGCAGTTCTAGATTGTAAAGGACACTGAGCATTAATAACAGACCCTAATTTCTTTGGTAAAGTAGAATTGACCCAAATATTGCTTATTTTTTATTCACTCCAGTAATAATATACAGTCAGCACAATTATCTTATGACATCCTGAAATGCCCCCCAAATATTTATGAGATGTTAGTTTCCAGATTAAAGGGAATTTATTTAGTTTCTGAGGAAGACAAAAGATATTTAGAAGCATGTTGAAAACCAAGCAACAGTGGCATCCATTGATTTCCATTGTGTGCACAAATTATTTATCAAATATTCTCTCATTGTATTTCTCTGCTTTTATGTTCCACAGAGGAAAAATGTCATATGAGTTTGGAATGGTCATAAAATGAATAAACAATATAAATGTTTTAATTTTGGGGTGAACTATCTTTTAAACTGCGCGGTTATATAACAACTCTGTTTGTTTTGTTTGAATCTAGTCGGCTTCACTCTAACAGTCTGCGGTGTGACTGTCATTTGTCTTGGCTGTCTCAGTGGCTCAGACAGAGACCAGCGCTGGGACTGTACACACAGTGCAGTTCTCCAGCTCACCTGCATGGCCTCAACCTGGCTGAACTGCAGAAGAAGGAGTTTACATGCACTGGTAAACCTGAGCTCTAATGGCAAAGCACAAAATTCAGTCGCTCTCATTTAATCTGATCCCCCTGGACTTACAGGAAGGGGGTAGCTGTTTGCCTAGTAGAAGTGTGTGTCATGTCTTCCTGTTGTAGTGAATGGAACTCATAATTAAACAGTACTACTATGCATATACAGTACAGTCATATTTAATATATCAATCACACTTATCTGAAGTATGACATGAATTATTAAGTAGCATCAGAAACCAGAAAAAGTAGCGTCATATACATTCCATATATATATTTGACCCAGACACACAATTTTATTTGTTTTGGGGTTCAAGGGAGACACATTTGTGAGGGTATGAATTTTTGTGGTTGCATCATTGTAGCATTTTAACAGTGTGTGATAAACAGATAAACAGTAGCCTGACATTTAAAATAAATCTATATAATCTTTCTTTCTCTGAGGTATTTTTGATTCAAGCCCTCAGCCCTGTAGCCTGGAGTCTGGGTCCTGCCCCCCGATGTGCACATGCAGTAACAACATTGTGGACTGTAGAGGAAAAGGTCTCACAGCTATTCCAGCCAATATGCCAGAAAGTATGACTGAAATGTGAGTGTTTTACTTACTATAAATGTTTCCTAAGAGTTATGCACATGTATTCTAATGATAAATATGAATCTTGTTGGGGTCAGATATTATTTATTATGCTGTTATAGACAAATATTAAAGGGGCAGTTATGTGTTATGTGACCTTATGCGATTCCAAACCTACATGACTTTTTTCTGTGGCACACAAAAGAAGATATTTAGAGAAAAATATCAGTGGTTTTGTGTCCATGCAATAGAAGCCAATGGCTACCACTGTAGTTTGGTTAGCAACATACTTCAAAATATCTTCTTTTGTGTTCTTCAGATGCATATAATCTCAAGAAAAAGAAAAAAGTCACACATGTTTGGAATAATGTGAGGGTGAGTAAATGAAGGGAATCTCTTTAAAGTTTCTGCATGACACACTGATGCAGTAAAGTACTAAGCCAAAAAGGTTTTCATAGTTGTTATATTAATGTAATTGTTATATTTGCTGTGTGTTGTTGCTATAAAATTATAAACTATCTTTTATAATTAAAACAATTTATTAATATCTTTTATAAATGTACCTTATAAGCTACATAATTACATAAAGTCTAAGACTTAACATTAATTGTTTCACAGTATAAATCTTATAGCAACAATCATTTCTTAATTTAAAAAGCCTTTTCCTTTTTTTAAAAAAAATAATTTTTTTCAAAAAATGATTTCATATTCAAAAAATGTTTACTGTTCACAATAGTTTTCTTCTACAGAAATTACCCTGCCCCATTTTAAAAGTAGACATGCGAGTCTTTAGTCACCCAATAATCATTTTTCATTTCTAAACCCAGTGAGTAAAATTTAATGTACTGGGTCTTGTTTAGCTTTGTTTATTTAAACTTTCAATAAAGTTTATCATTTTTCAATGTCTGGGGTTAGCTGTGGTTTGGGTATGTCCCACCACTGCCTCTGGTTTTGTTGTTTAAATCAAAGTTTGCATCCTAACAACCATCCTTGTTATTTTTCTGTTTGAAAGACGATTAGAACAGAACGGTATTAAATCAATTCCTCCAGGAGCGTTTGCATCCTACAAGAAACTGCGTAGAATGTAAGTAGTGCACTGATATAAATGCTATAAACATTCATGCAAACAGACTTTGTAAATAAGCACATATTTACAAGTTTAAGAATCACTATATACACATCTATATGTTTTAAATATGGCAATGCTGGTAACAAACAAAAATGATGTTTGCTTGTATGTAAAACATAATATAATCCTGTTTTTTCTCTGCAGTGATTTGAGTAATAACCAAATATCTGAAATCTCCCCTGATGCGTTTCGAGGTTTGCGCTCACTCAGCTCTCTGTAAGTATAAATGTTTATTCACTGTGTGTTTGTTTCTTTGTTTCCAGTTTACACTGAGACAACATTTTTGTTCTTAAAACAAAAGACAGCTTTTTTGTACTGAGAGAAACACTCTCCCAAGTGAATACATTTGAAAATGTTGTTTTTGTAACGTCATGGGATTTGGAAAGTGGAGCTATTTAAGGAATGTTGACATTTGTTTTGTCACACTGTGATGTTATCCTTTTAAAACAACCAAAATCAATCTCCCATGATGGAAATGATGGAAGTCTACAGTTTTTCCAGGGAATTTTACCCATTTTTACCCAGGATTGTTTTTAGTATTCTGTGCTACAATAAGATCAGTCAGAATAGTTAAAGGA
This sequence comes from Yasuhikotakia modesta, assembly GCA_036877545.1. NCBI lineage: Eukaryota > Metazoa > Chordata > Actinopteri > Cypriniformes > Botiidae > Yasuhikotakia > Yasuhikotakia modesta. The sequence goes on along the minus strand of JBAJNP010000064.1, from coordinate 68,577 downwards.
TATTTTCAAATAGTGACTTAAACTGCTGTTGGTGTCTTTAAAAACGATGTCAAACCACTGAGACTTGATCCAGATCTTTCTATACAGGCAAATCCTTAAGAGTCTGTATAACAGAAAGATCAGTGTGGCCAGAAACAGCGAAGTCTCTTCTGTCTAGAATATATAAAAATCAATGATTAATGGGTGCCTGACAAAGCCTAGCTCTTCTGGTGTCCAACAAAACCCAAAAACCTTGAGCAAGAGAACCGCATACCAAGAATTTAAACGTTTTTTTCACTATAAAGACCTGGCTGTCTTGATGATGTAAATGATGATGTTGTATGAGTAAGTACATGAGAAAGGAAGTCTATATGTTAGCAAATGCTGAACTCTAAATGGACTAATCATTCCATCAATCTTCAACAGAAGGGTTCAAAAAAAGCAGGTTATAAAATGGCAGCGTCACACCCCATAAAAATGCTGCTGACGGACTCCCTAAGTGGACCTCACAAAACCTCACAAAGTAAAATGATTTGTGCAATGAGGTGTGCTAAAAATATTAATGTAGGTCAATGTAATATAGTACTGAGGAAAACAACAAGTATATGTCTATAAGAAGCGGTTTCAACCAATGCAGCAAAAAATGCAATTTTGAGGTATGAATGCAATTTTGTGTGCAAGTGTGATGCATTGGATCAGGTGCAATACAGTAAGGAGCCACTAGAGGCCATGCATTGTAATGCATGTAATTGTACTACATTCTATTATATTAATGATGCATCAGTAATTCTTGAGGCAGTGTATAAACAACACTCCAGTCAGATCTGTTTCCTGTTTAAATAAGGTGTACACATATTTATACCTCAAACCATAAAAACTAAACAGTCTTTCTGTGACAGACTTTCATTTTATGTTTATGTTTTCACAGATGTTGATAGAAACCCCACAAATCCTTAGTGTACTTTTAACTTGCTAACATTATTGGTTTGATTATTAAATATCCATTCAGAAAAACACAGCTTCATTGGTGTCACTTACATTCTTACAGCCCATGTGTATACAATTATTATCTCTGTAGAAGTTCTGTATGTAATTCAAATATGAGCTGGTTATTAGCTCGGCTGAATTATGTGTTGTGTATTCTAGAGCTCTTTGTAAACATCTGCCGTGAGACCGTCTCACCAGGGGTCTGATGTGAAAAGCGTGCCGTTTGTGTACATGCATGAATGTATGTCTAGCCTACAGGGGCTGTCATCTCTAGCATATATGTCAGACATTATTTCTCTGAAACACAGCAGGTGCTGCACATCAGATGAATGTTTGTGTGTTTTTGAATGAGGACTCTTAATGCCTACCTGTGCATTGTGAATATTTATTAGTTGTGCCTGCAAAGGTAAACAGCATGACAGTTGATTGTGCTTAAGGCTCCTCTAACTCTGTTTAACTGAGACATCCCCCTAATGTTCTGTTTATGCTGCTGGCATCTTTACACAAATCACCTGCTTTCACTTGCATATGACAATATGTAGACTCCAAGACATCAACCCATATTTTTTTCCTGACTAATGCAAATGCTGTTTGTTTTAATGATTAAATGTTAATATCCAGTATACATAATATAATTGTTTGATTAGATTTAAATATAATGCATATTATGCAATAGCAATAAAAATGATTACAAATGTATTTTCATTGTTGTCTGCAGCCTGACAGTTTAAATTGATACAGTTAAGAATGAATGACAAAGTGATATCATTATGACATCATTGGGTGCTAGGCAGGGCCCATCATTTGGGAACCACCAAAAATGATGTGTGTAATTTATTAATGGACTCAACACTGACAAACAGACTAACTCTAACCAAAGTCCAATCAAGTTAAAATATGTGGATATTATTAAACAATATTAGTCAAACCGATTATATCAAAACAAAACATCTGGTTTACAGATCTTAAGGTGGACTTTTAAGATCTTTTTGCAAAGTAGCACCCACCTARCATACACAGCCCCACAAACAAACACCATAAAGACCACAAAGCAACACCCTAATACTGTGGATACCCTAATAATATTATTACACCCTAATARTACAATTTCTCATTTCCATGTCAGTTTATGCATAACCTCATGTCTCAATAATTTGTTACGATCTTCACATTAAGCCCCATGGATTTGGGCCAATTGAGACGGTCTATCAGTGCCATATCTCATGTTAGTGTGTTTTTTTCACAGGGTTCTTTATGGAAATAAGATTGCAGATCTGCCTCGAGGTGTTTTTGACGGATTGAGTGCATTAGAATTACTGTAAGTACAGAAACGCGTGATGTGGTACAGTTGCTTCTGAGGCTTGCATTATGTCAATGCGCATTTGTCGCCCACGTATGAGAAATGTCAAAACAGTGTTGCTTAATGGTCTCGAAAGGCGGCACTATAAAAAATATCATACAGACAGTTATTGTAACGTTGCGGCTGTCTGACTTTTTTGACCTATCTCTATCTTTCTCTTTTTTTAGGCTATTAAATGCCAATAAAATCCACTGTGTTCGTGTCAACGTCTTTCAAGACCTTGAAAACCTGTCTTTATTGTCTCTGTATGACAATAAGATCCAGACTTTAGCCAAAGGCACATTGGCTCCACTGAAATCCATCCAGACACTGTATGGGTTTTATGTCCAAATACGATACATATATTTCTTATATTATGCATATTTATCATAACATTCACACCAACGTGTTTGGTTGGTCTTACACATTGGCTAGCACTTCAGTTTTGTGTGACTTTCACTGTTCCTTGCGTGATTTTATTGTTTGTACTCTTTCAGACACTTGGCTCAAAACCCGTTTGTTTGCGACTGTGGTTTGAAGTGGCTGGCGGACTTTCTGCGTTCCAACCCAATTGAGACCAGTGGCGCTCGCTGCTCCACCCCACGGCGGCTCGCCAACAAACGCATCAGTCAAATCAAGAGCAAGAAATTCAGATGTTCAGGTGGAGAAAACAAATGCAACAGCCTTTTTAGAAACCTGTTTTACACTTTGAATTTTTATAGAGGATTAGTGCTGGTGGGTATCCCTGGGTTATTATGCCCTGCTCTGGGGTTAACCCTGCATTGCAGTGCTAAAGATATGGGTAGTGTGAAATTATGAAGTGTTGTTATGTAATGGCCAATTGTATTGGCAACAGACTGCCAAGCATAAATTGTCTCAATCTGAACTTAGCAAATGCGTGATAGCAAATGCTTTAACTTTAGTTTGAAGTGACATGTTTTTGCAAATTTAATGTGACAGGAAAAAGCCAGTTTAGACTTGTATCTTTTTATTTCTGCAGAAGACAAGCATTTACATTTATTCATTTGGCAGAGGCTTTTATCTAAAACAACATACTAAAATGTAATGAATACATTTTTTATCAGTACTTGAATTCCCTGGAATTGAACCCACAGCCTTTGCACTGCTAACACAATGCTTTACCAGTTGAGCTACAGGAAGATGTTGCTGGCTTCATTAATATGCATCTGAGAATGTTATTGCCCAATCAATTTTATTGACCTAATTTAATACTTTAAATTATTAAATTATTAAATTTAATAATTTTATGCAAGTAACAGCATTAACCCAGGGTTTACAAATGTTTAGTGTAACATCATTAAACATGAAAACCCAGGAGTATTATTAACCCAGGGTTTAGAATGATGAGGTGAAATAATGTAATGATCAAGTAAATGAGTGTGAGAATCCTTAATTGTGGTTTTGGTGCTGTATCTCAGTGAGACATACTGAAGACCTTTGGTTTCAAAATCTTGATATTTTCTAGCATCTATGTGTATTGAACGTTTCATAACAGTTGTGTGGTTTTTGTTTGTTTTTCTTTGCGTTGCCATTGCAGCCAAGGAACAGTATCATATTCCAGGTTAGTTGTATATATCTGTGAAGCATCTCTCACTACTGTCTCAAAAAACCCTGCATTGAAACCAAATAATGACCTATTTACACTTTCCCAGCACTCGTTATATTTAAAAGCCTGTTTGTATTTGTCTCAGGTGCAGAAGATACACGTTTAAATAAGGACTGTAATAGCAGACCTGTATGCCCACCTAAATGCCGCTGTGAAGCTACTGTAGTGGACTGCTCAAATCTGCGTTTTACCAAGTTCCCAGAGCATCTGCCACTTTCTACTACTGAACTGTAAGAGCTCACACACATGAACACACTCACACACATGAACACACTCACAGTAAAAATATCTAGTCAACACATCTAAAACACAATTGTCATACTAGCATTTTAAGGCATTATAAGCATGTCCTATTGAAAAGGTACCTTCTCTTTGACAAATTCCAAAGTGCTATTGCATGTATGCTGTGTGGAGAAATGGACCCCAGAAGCATTTTGACTAGGAAAAATCCTCTTGAGATTGCAGACAATGTGAGGGAAATTTAGAATTAAACATAACATGTTTAACATTGCAGTGTAGTGATAAAGTAAAAATATAAATATAAGAAAGCATATGACTCCAAATGAATTTGTACGCTCTGTATTTTTAAGCTTATTAGAGAATTGCATTGTTAGCCTAGCAACATGCTCAAAGTCAAGTCAGAGTTTGTTGTCAGGTGCTACAGTGAACAACACAGAACTAGAGTGAACAGTTTTTACCCATTCAAACACCATGCTAACACCAGAGTTTATCTAGGTTTGTGATTATTTTATCATCTTTTTTGTCTTGCTTCTTTCAGTCGTCTAAACAACAATGATCTGTCCATCCTAGAGGCTACAGGACTCTTTCGGTCACTCAAACATCTTAAGAAGATGTAAGTTTGACATGCATGTCTATATAAACAATATAACTGAAACAACCTCAAAATTGTCAAAGAAAAGTCTAATTTTCAATTAAATACTATTGCATGATAAACAGTTTACTTGGTGTGTTTGTCTCAGAAACCTTAGCAACAATAAAATCTCAGAGATTGAGGATGGAGCTTTTGACGGCGCATCATCTGTGGTTGAACTTCACTTGACCGCCAACCACTTGGTGTCTGTGCGTGGAGGAATGTTCCAGGGAATGGACGGATTACGCATGCTGTAGGTTTATTTATACTTTTAATATTAGAACTAGTGTCAATTATCAAACAGAATCAATCCTGAGGTAATGAGCTAACTAGTTGTTGTTAACCATAACTACAGCTGTGGTTTGCTAGTATTTCCAATAATCACTGACAATAGCTAGATATGTGTGTTAAAATACAATTAGAGATAATTGGTTAAATTGATTAGAGATGGTTGGTTGGATAATTGGTCTGTAGGGCATTTGGTTGTTAACTGACAAAATTAATAGTTGGCTAATGGGTGGTTTGGTTGGTAGAAATATTAACTAAATTCTATAAAAAACCTAATGTTTGTTAATGAATATTTTAATATATATATATAAATATATTTTTTAGAAATCTCATGTGTACAAATGACTGTAGTAATATCTCATGACTATCACTGATTAACCAATTAAAAACAATCATAAAACCTAAAACCCTTTATTTTTAGAATGCTGAGGAACAATCACATCCGTTGCGTCCACAATAGCAGCTTCGCAGGCCTACAGAACGTGCGTCTGCTCTCGCTGTACGACAACCAGCTCACCACCATCATTCCTGGAGCTTTTGACACGCTGCCAAACCTCTCAACCCTGTAATGTCCTCTCGTTCCTGCTTCTGCGTGATGTTAGTATTTGAACCGATTTTATTTACTTCTCATTATGTTTTCAATGTCATTCTTTTAATATTCTTTAGAAACCTGCTGGCAAATCCTTTTAACTGCGACTGTCGGCTGTCTTGGTTGGGAGAATGGCTACGTTCTCGACAGATTGTGACAGGGAACCCTCGCTGTCAGAACCCCACATTTCTCAGAGAGATCCCATTGCAGGATGTGGCAAAACCAGATTTCCTCTGTGATAAGGGTAAAGTTTAATTCGGGAGTGTATTGGACGCAAGCTCAATTTTACACATTGTTGCATTCAGTGTGTTCAAAAACAATTCAAAACTCCACGTTGCAGCAAGTGCTTCAAACTTGTAACACACTGGAACTGTTTAAGGAATGTGTGCTCTACAGTTTTCCTTGTCAACTGACAGTGAATTTTGCAGAGCAAATGAGCTCTTAACAAGTTTACAGCTAGCAACCTGAATAATAAAAACTCTATTGTCTTTTTAAGGTTTGTGAGGCCAAGCTCACCACAAGACTACTTTGAAAATGTTGTCAAGTCTTACTTACAGAAAGACTTACTGTGCATGCAAGCCATATTTAGAGACAAAAACATCTTAGAAACTTGGGGGTAGAGTTTTTGATTTGGGTCTTTAAGCATCCACCCAGCAACCACCCAGAACACCCTAGAAACCACTTAGCAATGTCCTTGTATTGCAAGAGCAAGATGATTATTGATGTGACTGTCTAAGTCTCTCTCTCTCTCTGTCTCTCTCTCTCTCTCTCTCTCTCCCTCGCTCACTCTCTGCTTACAATTTTTATGGAAGATGTTGTCAAGGAAGATGACACTAGCTGTGTCCCCAAGCCAGAGTGTCCAGAGGAGTGCACTTGTGTGGACACTGTTGTGCGCTGCAGTAACAAACACTTGTCTGGCTTACCCCATGGCGTCCCACACAATGTCACTGAACTGTGAGTCATATTTTCAGTAGTGGGCGGAAAGCTGGCATTTATGCAAATGCTTTGGGATTCCTGTCTGGCTGTATTTCAGTATTTAATTAACTGATGGCAGACTTCCTGTGTCCATAGATACCTGGATGGGAATCAGTTTGTTGCGGTGCCCAAAGAGCTTTCAACATTTAAACACCTACAGCTCGTGTGAGTGTCTCATGCTTAAACCATGACCTCAGATCTCTCTAGCAGTATTACAGCATTTCCGTATTCAGCCACTAGGGGCAGTATGATTACATACAGCAAATGATTATGTACATATAATACATAATAAGCGTGTGTGTGTGTGGGTGTGTGTGTATGTGTATGTGTGTGTGTGTGTGTGTGTGT
>JBAJNP010000064.1:51078-61540 GCA_036877545.1 Yasuhikotakia modesta | reverse complement strand
GTAAGAGATAATGTATATCCAGTGGGTTATTGCAAATATATCCCCAACAGCGTGATCAGAACCCTGATGCAAAACAACTAAATATTGATTATATTTATTGAATACCTTCATTTATTTGACTAAATATTCCAGTTTGCTTTTATTGTGTTCATTTGTTTACCCACAAGGTAAAGCTAAACAAAAAGTACATAATAATAATAATATGACATTAGTCTTACTTAACAGTGAGAAAAGAGTTTTTAAACAAGGTGCTTAAAACTAAAATTAAAAAGTTGGTAGAGAAAATATGCTTGTTTAGTTGGACTTTTGACTTACAAGTTACATTTGTGTCTTTTTCTGCAGTCAAACATGAAATATTCGAGAGCAAAACTAATTAAAGCATAACTGTAAAATGAATAAAATTATTTTCAAAGAGCCTTAGGAATGCATTTGCGTGTACTAATGTATGCTTAATTAGAGTATAATTAGTTTCTGCTCTTAGATAGTTTGACAGCACAAAACTTGATTTGAAACATTTAAATAAGAAACAGCCCTCGAATTTAAGCCCTTGAAATAAATTCATTTAATAAATTCAGATTTAATGGTTTTTGTGCTTTGAACATTTCAGAGACTTGAGCAACAATAAAATCAGTTCCCTGGCCAACTCGTCTTTTGCCAACATGAGTCAGCTCACCACACTGTAAGTTTCTGTCTCTCTCTCTCACACACACACACACACACACACACACATCAATTTGAGTGTCTAACTTTAGACTTAAGCTCATGTTTCATGATGACATTCCATAGGCGTTATGTTTTTGTACCATACAAATCATTTATTCTATCTCACTACACTATATCACCCAAACCCTCACACACACATTTCTATAATTTTTGTAACGTTTCTGCTGTTTTGGATTTCCAACAAAAAACATAATTCTTTATCATTTACAAGCAAGTTTCCTAAAGACCTAAAATGTCCCAACAAGGTCAAAATATACTTGTATATATTAACTTCTGAGAACATTTGGTCCCCGTAATGAAGGGAATTGTAGGACCACATCATTCACAGATAATTTTTCTACTGTTGACTATCAGTGATGTCTCTCTGTCAGCTGTTCAGCTTGTGTTGTTGTGTATTACAGGATCTTGAGTTATAATGCACTGAACTGTATCCCTCCTCTTGTGTTTGGTGGGCTGTCCTCTCTACGACTGCTGTGAGTGTCTCATACTCTGATTCTTATATGCACCTTGATGTGAGCGTTAGCGTTGATGTATTAAAGTTATGTGTCATTCACACCACATCTCCCTACCTCATAATTCCCTCAAATATATATTACAAGAACAAGAATATATAATATATATATATATATATATAACATATAATAAATAACATGCAATTGTAATATTTTTGTTCCAATGAATCACATTCACATTACGACTATAGGAAGACAGAGAAACAGTGTTTGTCAGAATTTGTCTCAAAACTTTTGTGGTTTTAAGCAAAATGTTCAAAAATGATTTTTAGCTTCCACCTAATGTAACTGAAATATTAAATACTGGCACTGAAATATTTATGATCATCATATGTGTAAAATTAATGCAATTTTTTTATAATATTAACGCAGTAGTAATCACGATTATACTGTCATGGAATTTTGTATGTTATCCTCTTTCTTAAAACACTCTTAACATTCTGTAAATGCATCTTACAGAAAATCTTACAGAAATCCGTTCATTTGACCTCTCTCAAGTCATAATCTCTTGCTCTTGTCCATTTGCTGCAGCTCTCTCCATGGTAACAATATTTCCGAACTACACCAAGAAATCTTTAAAGACGCCACATCTTTATCACACCTGTGAGTCACACTTGTTATCTTTGTGCGCAGTTATATTTGCATTTGTGTAAGGGTCAATGGCAAACAAGGATATATGAGACGATAAAAATATACTATAGTTTGTGTCAAGGTTCTATAAATTTTCTTATGTAATCTTATTGGTTATTGGATACTATTTTTAAAATGCTTATACCATTTTCAAATACAAATACTCAATGACTGTAGAAAGATCAAGTAGTGTGACCATAGAGTAAAATGTACAAAAATATGTTACTCATATAAAACTCATACATAAATATATAAAATCATACATTGTGTATTATCATCAAGGGCCATTGGTGCAAATCCACTGTACTGTGACTGTCGTCTGCGATGGCTGTCCGACTGGGTCAAAAGTGGGTATAAGGAACCCGGTATTGCCCGTTGTGCAGGCCCACGAGGCATGGAGGGCAAACTTCTGCTCACCACACCTGGCAGTACCTTCCAATGCAGCGGTGGGTACTGAGAAACACAAACAGAGAAAACACATTTTGTTTTTGAAGCTGATTTTGAAATCTTATGATCCTCAGGGCCTGTGGATCCATCTGTTTCTGAGAAATGCAGCTCATGCTCTTCAAACCCCTGCCAGAATCAGGGGCGATGCCACAGCGACCCTGTACATCTGTACAAATGCATCTGTCCACAGGGTTACAAGGTGGTAATCATTCTTTAGTTTTTCCACTATTGCCATGCTGTTGATTACTGTTAACATCCATGTCTAGACGTTTATTTGGAAAATAATATACACAAAATATATTATTTATATCAATATATTATTTATACCATATATACAAAAACACATTTCTGCAGCTAGATTTGAAGTATAACTACATTATTGTTAACAAATAGAAAGTGAAATATTAGTAATTTATTAAAGAACTTGTATTTAGGTGTTATTAAAGATGTATGTTATTAAACCATGCAGCAGCGCTCTTTGTTTAAACTGTAATATACACTTAAAAAAGATTCTGAAGGGTTCACACTGATGCCATAGAAGAACAATTTTGGTTCCACAGTGAACTTTAAAAGGATCTTTCTTACCTTATCTGTAATATTTTCCACTACAAAGAATATTTTATGCAATTGGATATTAAAGGTTCTGTATGAAGCCATACAGCTTGACAAATGTATGTATGTGTATATCTCATTTACCACTAGGGGAGAAACTGTGAGCTTCCTGTTGATGCCTGTGAGGGAAGTCCATGTGTAAATGGAGGGTCCTGTTATAGCAAAGAGGCAGGAAAAGGCTTCAGGTGAAAACACACTTCCTGCTGTTGTACTAAACATTCACAGAGCTGTACAGAACACCAGAGATGAACATCATGTTTCTCTCTCTCACCAGCTGTATGTGTCCACTGGGATACAGTGGTCAATTCTGTGAGACAAACATTAATGATTGTGTAGATAACAAGTGTGAAAATGGCACCATCTGTGTGGATGGAGTGGGAAATTACACCTGCATCTGTCCTCGCCCCTTCTCAGGTAAATATCACAACACATTACTTAAGGTACATTAATTACTCAAATGCACAATAGTGATAGTTCATGAATTACACGGTTTGGGATTTAAAGCTATACCATTGACATGTTAATGTACATGACAGGCAAAAGATGTGAAGAATATGAGGAAGATTTGTGTTATCCTGGTGAGAATCCCTGTCATCGCGGCTCTACCTGTATACCAACTGTCACGGGACCAAAGTAAGTCTGCAGTAGTGGTCAGGGGCAAATTGTTTCACAAAATTTCTTCAGTCACAAAGTGTTTATTCAACATCCCAAAGGAAACTTGAAAGAATTAGACAGTTAAAAACAAACAAACAAACTCTGTTTTAAAGTCAAAAGGCACATGCTTGTATTATCACTGTGTATCAATGATATTTTAATTTTTATTTACATTTTTAAGCACCCATTATTCCTAGCAGTGTGTACTAAATTATTTGGGCTAAATCTTTGAGTATGAAGCATCTTTATCATGGCAAGTATGTGGTTCTGGTGTGAAAAGCACAATGTTGTATATGTTTGTTTTTAGATGCATCTGTCCACCTGGTTTTGTGGGGGATGACTGCGGTATAGACTATAATGAATGTGAGGGACATTATTGTCAGAACGGTGCACAGTGTATTGATCACGTGGCAGGATATACTTGTGTTTGCCCACAAGGCTACAGGTGAGCTTATATATACTAGTTAATTCTTGATTTTGATTGGATGACATTCCAGGGTTCAAGTTTGTTTGCTGTGTCGTTAAACCTATTTTTAGTGATAGTCTACATATAACAGAATCCACACTATCAAATACTGAGAATATTTATCAAAATAATGCAGACCTGAGGTTGGTTCAAATACTGATTTGCAATGTGTCCAAATGTCTACTTTGCATTCATTTGTATTTTTACAAACTCAATAGGTTCTCTTTCTGTAACACAATTCTTTGAATAGAAAAACCATTTCCCTTTTCATGACCATGTTTTGTGCTAATTGTCTTGTTTTGTTTCAGTGGCCGATTATGTGAAGTGGCTCTTTCTCCCGCTGGCTGTGAAATGTTGCACTGTGAGAATAGCGCCCCCTGTGTGGAGAGTGAGGGCGGTGCAGTCTGTCAGTGTCTCTCTGGGTTTGAGGGCCCTCATTGTGAAAAGTTGCTCAGTGTAAACTTCATTGACAGAGATTCTTACCTGCTGCTCAGTGATGTGAAAAACTGGCCTCAGACCAACATCACTCTACAGGTACAAAACATATTACATTAGAAAAAAATTACTGATGACAAATTTCAGCATAATCAAATTTGCATGTTGAATCACTGAAACTGGAAACAATTGGCCACAATTTGACTTTGAACATGAACATCTGATAAATGTTAATGTAATTAAAAGGAAAATGTGTCTAGGTAATTGTTGTCCATTTTTGTCTCAGCTAATGGATGCAATAATATAATAATTAAACAAAAAATTATCATAAATTTAATTTAATTAAACTCGATAAACTTTATACAAACTTTAAGCAAAGCTTTAAAGCAAATTATTATGAAGTCCTTTACACTAAATTTGAAATACTGTACTTTTGTGGTTTCTTGTAGTAATCATTCAAACTGGTGTAAAAGTAAGAAAATTCTTAAAATTGAAGTGTTTTTCCACATCTTATAATTGATTACATAATAAAAGATATGCCAGTTTGTAGATGTGGATTATTAATATAATTGTAAATATGATAAAATATTTTGGATTTCTAAAGAAAAAGTAAAATTACTATTTAAAGTTAATATGTTTGCATTAAATTTTAATTTGTCTTCTTTTAACCATGCAAAAACCATACATTCAGGTTATACTGCTAATTGTTTGTATGTGTTCTCTGGGAATCAACCTTTGACCTTGGCCATGTTAACTCAATGCTCTACCAATCAAGCTACAGGAAACAATGTAAATTTGGCACCACAGTGCGTCCTGTTTTCTTCAGGTTTACTTCTAAATGCTGCACAACCTTACTGTACTGCTATAAATCTGACTGCAGGTCTCCACAGCTGAGGACAATGGTGTCCTTCTCTACGATGGAATCAATGACCATATAGCTGTAGAGCTTCATGAAGGGCATGTCAGAGTGACCTATGATTCAGCAAACCAGCCAGGCAGCACCATTTACAGGTGCTTACCATAAAGGTCAAGCTTGTCTTATATACATGTGAGAATCGCTTACTCAGTTACCCATTTCTGTAGCTCTGAAATAGTGAATGATGGTCAGTTCCACACTGTTGAGTTGGTTACTTATGACGGTATGGTCAACCTGTCTATTGACGGAGGGCTTCCCACAACCTTGGACAGCCTGGGACATGCCCAACCCCTCACCAGAGATGCCCCACTATACGTTGGCGGTAAGATGCAGGTTTAATAACTATTAATGGTCATTTTTTCCCATACTTCCTCTAAACTTCATCTTATCCATTAGGCATGCCTGAAAATGCCCAGTCTCTCTCACTGAATCAGTGGCCAGTTCTCAACGGATCCAGTTTCCAGGGCTGCATTCGGAATCTGTACATTAATAATGAGTTACAGGACTTCACACGTACCCAGATGAAGCCTGGGGTGGTGCCCGGGTGCCAGCCCTGTCAGGAACTGCACTGTGTACATGGACTGTGCCAGCCAGCTACTGCTGTTGGACCTGTGTGCCACTGCCAGCCGAGCTGGGGTGGGCCACATTGCGATCAAGTCCTTCTGGCAGCTGCTGTCAACCCTTGCCAAAAAAACAAGTGGGTACTTGCATGTTTAATGTCATGTTTGCTATGTTATTTGCATAATTTTATCCACAACACTGACTATGTGCAACAGCAACATAGAAACACAGAATAATGCAAAAATGCATAGTGGCAAATGAGGGAAGAAGTTGTTTTAAGGAATGTTATATGCATTCAAATGTGCAGTATTTGTTTACATCGCAACTTGACACATTAAGCTAACTAGCAATGGTAAAATAAAAAAAAGCAATAAAAATAAATAATCATTCAGTAAGAACTGCAGATTTTTTATATCCAGCAGTGACTGTTGCAACAAATGTTTGCATGTCCTGCATTGGACAATTACCAATTAAAGACCTCTTGAGATCCAACTACTGTGAGATACTGTAGTCGAACATATGGCAATAGGTTCATGTTACTGTGAGCAATTTCACTATTCTATATTATTTGTCTCTGCCCACATACATGCAAAAGAAATTGTGAGCATTCAGAGTGGATTTGAATTACGCATTTCATCGATCAACTTGGTTATAAGATGCATTATGCATTGCTGCAATTTACATACAAATGTTTTCCCTTCTAGATCATTTTTAGCAGTTTTAGTGCCATTTTACTTTTAAAACTTTGGCTAGCAGTGCAGCAGACCAATAACATACAGCAGTAGCATCACTTGCTAGCCATCAACCATACTGTGTCTTTACCTAAAGCAATTACTTTTTAACTGTTCACTTTTCAACTGTTTATTATCTGTATAAAGACTATGTGACTATTAATTCTATGTATTTAAATGTATCAGTTTGTTACATGTTATATATTGTTATACATATACTGTATATTGTTCTTATTGGTAAAAATGAACACTTATATTGGGAAAAATATGTTAAAATACTCATATGTATAAATATTAATATGTATTTATTAAATACGCATATGTATAAAATATTTACTCAATGATATTTTGGAAATACTTCATAAAAAGCTAATCATCTCTTTCTCCTCACTTCCCAACTTCCTGTAAGGTGTGTCCATGGTACCTGTGTTCCAGTAGATGTTCAGTCCTATCACTGTGAGTGTGAACAGGGTTTCCATGGCACCCTGTGCAATCAACAGGAAGTACCTGCCAGTCCCTGTATGACACTTTCATGCCAACACGGCTACTGTGAGGTGTCACAGGTGGGACGAGCACAGTGTGTCTGTGACAGTGGCTATAGTGGCCAGTTATGTGACACAGGTAACTGAGTCACATTTTACACTTAGTTCCATAAGTTGTTTTCTGAGGCAAAGGTTAATTGGTTTTAAAAGGTTTATTCACCCAATCGAATTTTGTCAAAATGCTATGCAGCCAAAATGCTAATAAACAGTGTTGACAACACAGGCCTGTTGCATGGAGCTAGCTAAACAAACTCGATATTGAAAAAAAGTAATAACTTGCTAAGTAATGTGCAATATAGTATACATACTGTATGTTACTGACCAGTACCTGAAAATTATAAAACTTGTTTTTACATTCTTTCTGGATATACAAAGAATTACTGAAACTTTGATAGTAGTCTGCTGTCTGCATCAATTTAAAAATATCTATACAGAACAATACATAAAAGTATTAAAATCATATAGTTATTGCAAAGCTTTTTTGCATTAAATTAATTTGTACTATGTATACGTATTTATGTACTGTATTTGTGTTTATGTATTTATATACTGTATGTGTTTATGTATTCATGTACTGTATTTATGTGTTAATGTATTTGTGTGTTTATGTATTCATGTACTGTATTTGTGTTTATGGCTCCAGTGGCACCCTGTAAGGGCGAGTCTGTGAGGGACTTCCATCGTGTACGGCGAGGTGAAGTCCAGTGTCGGAGCACACAGCCTCTGTCCTGGCAGGAGTGTCGTGGAGGCTGCAGGGCAGACACCGGCTTCTGCTGTATCGGCACCAGGGTACGGCGTAGACGCTACAGTTTTGAGTGTGATGACGGTAGCTCATTTGCACAGGATGTAGAGAAGACTGTAGAATGTGGTTGTGGAACGTGTGTGTAACCATAGTCCAAGATCAGAGACAGACTGCAGAAGAAACAGCATAATGTTGGGACATGCAGAAATAGTGCATTTATATTTAGGGTGAATTGTCTTAATGTGGGACACTTAAGTTTCAGTTCAAATAAAATTAATGGCAATTAAATTATAAGCAAATCAAAGTTGTACTGTCATGTGATCATCATGTGATCAGGTCACATAACCTAATATCTGCACAGTCATAAATCAGGCTTAACTTTGGAATTTACTGCACAAGTCGATATACAAAAAAAGCCCCACATTAGGGCAAACCACCCTATAAAAGCTATAATATCTGTGATGTAGAGGAGTTTGAGGAACTGTTTGTGAACAAATAACCCTTGTAAAAAAATGACGAATCGATGCCAGAATTCATTCATTTTGACATCTAAATATGTTTCATGAAAAAAGCAACTAAATATCAAAAGTGAAGCTAACCAACAATTAAATTTGTTACATGTATTAATACAGTTTAACAGGCAACATGTTTACATGTTTTACAAGAATAATAATATTTACATTTAATACTGCATACTTTTAATATCATTGTAATATATTTGTTTAACTTTAAGTTAGATTGTAATATATACTGTTTTTAATTTCAATATAGTATTTTTGTATGTTAAACACTGATGTTGGTGATGTACAATTTTTTATCTTTTAGTCTGTTTCTACCCACAAATGTTTGACAAAGTTGTTGTGGTCATTTAATGCAGTCTCATACAAGTGTTTGTTTGTTGACAGTGATATTGTTTCTATTTATTTCATTAAAGATTTTTGCCTATTAATTTAATTTTACCCTGTAATCCTGTTTTTGCTTATTTTATTGCTTTATCATTTGAAACACATACAGGTCACACAGTACATTTTATAAGCTAATGATGTATTTTTAACACATATACCTAATCTTACCCCTAAACCAAATCCTCATACAAACCTGTATGCATTATTCAGATTTGTAAAGTTTTGCTTTAGACATTTTCACTAAAGATATTACAGAGACACACACAGATATAGTTTTCAGAACTGTACAGCGTGACTGCATAGGTGTTTGGTGACTGTGTATTAGCATAGTCAAACCAATCCTCTCGCAAGTCTCTGCAATATTCTGGTCCATAGAAAAGGCTTGACTAGATATGATCTGCGTTATAATTTATATCCATACCACAAACAGTATAAGGCACACACCAATGTTTAATACTTGTTCGTAATGCTAAAAATGAATAAAAATACTAACAGTGCTGCTTGTCTAAATAACTTAATAAGACTATAGAGAGAAAGAGGAAAAGAGAAAAAGAGAGAGAGAGCAAAAGAAAGAGAATGGAAATGCTGACCACACACCATGTAATGCCTCCATTGCCACTGTGCGTTTCAGCTAGCTCAAGTGTACACACTGCTATTTTTAACAGCCCTCGACAACCCACAATGCTTCAAATTAGCCATGATAACCTTTGCACCAGAGTCCTCTAATCCAAGCTGTCTTAATGATTACAGAGTCGCTGTAATGTCTGTTGCTATGAAGGCATTGGAGTGTATTATCCTGGCTCATGTCAAGTTGCCGTTAGGTCTGTGAAAGATGCACACTGGTTTTACAGACATCAGCTGCTCCAAACAGCTCTGCTTCTTTAAACCTGGAAGCTCTTTTATTTGCAGGACCAGCAGCCATTAAAGACTCTTCAATAAGTTGGTGATTTGTAGTCATTTGTCAGTGACATCAGAATTAGGGTCTTTGTGGTTGTTGACCACATCAAGCCCACCACTAAGACCTAAAAGGGTTGAAAATCTTTTATATTCATTATTGGTTGCGTGGGTCCAATTATGTTATATTAAGCTTATTTTTATGTTTTTGCTGAGTTGTTACTCTTCCTGAATTACATCCAATAATTACAACAACAGAGATTGTGAAGCTACATCACACGGTTGCATATTTTGTCAAACAGTGTCGCCATCTTGGGAGGATCAGCCTCTGCTGTAAAATATGCAAAATTCCATTTTCATGTTTACCATGAAAACAGCCACTGGCTACTGCTTCAGCCATCATATTGTAGAAATATGCAAATATAAATGTGTTTAACAATCTGACAGAAGTCTATGCATTTCTTTGTCAGAAACATTTCAGTGTAACTGTTGCTTTATTGTTGTCATTGTAAATACTCACTTTCCCATTGTACGGAAATCAGAGATTGTTTGGTAACATTCAGCAGATTCCATTCCATTCCAGCCTCAACACAGTTTTCATGTACATATTTATGTATGTATATATAAATCCAAATCAAATCACAGTTATATATGAAAAACTAATGTTAATTATCAAACAAAATACAAAACTT
>JBAJNP010000064.1:0-51028 GCA_036877545.1 Yasuhikotakia modesta | reverse complement strand
GGGCGGTGCAGTCTGTCAGTGTCTCTCTGGGTTTGAGGGCCCTCATTGTGAAAAGTTGCTCAGTGTAAACTTCATTGACAGAGATTCTTACCTGCTGCTCAGTAATGTGAAAAACTGGCCTCAGACCAACATCACTCTACAGGTACAAAACATATTACATTACAAAAAAACATATATACAGTGTTAAAAAAGGTTGTACACACAGATTTTAGCATAATCAAATTAGCATGTTAAATCACTAAAACTGGAAACAACTGGTCACATTTTTTCTTTCCATTGACCTTATGGCACATAAAACATATGATAAATGTTAATGTAATTAAAAGGAACATGTGTCTAGGTAATTGTTTTCCATTTTTGTCTCAGCTATTGTTAGACTTTCCCTGTACATTCTCTCTTTTAAACACCCGCAGTCTAATGGATCCAATAAAATAATAATTAAACAAAAAAAATAAAGAAAAATTAAAATTCAAGCAATTATATTAATTAAAAGCCATTATCTTGCAGATGCCTTTAAACTTTATAAAAACTTTAAGCAAAAGTTTACAGCAAAACAGCAAATTATTATGAAGTCCTTTAGACTAAATTTAAAATACCATACTTTTTGTGGTTTCCTTATGAAATTAGACAATATTAGAAATCAATTGTTTTTCCACAACATATAATTAATTAAATAATAAATGATATGCCAGTTTGTAGGTGACCTTTTAAATGTTGATTATTAATATAATTGAAAATATGATAACATATTTTCTAGAGAAAAAGTGAAATTATTAAAGGTTAAGTACATTTCTTTTTTCTTTTAAATAAATGCATTTTCATTACATTCAGAACAACAACAACAACATATTCAAGTTAAACTGCTCATTGTTTGTATGTATTCTCTGGGAATCAACCTTTGACCTTGGCCATGTTAACTCAATGCTCTACCAATCAAGCTACAGGAAACAATGTAAATTTGGCACCACAGTGCGTCCTGTTTTCTTCAGGTTCACTTCTAAATGCTGCACAACCTTACTGTACTGCTATAAATCTGACTGCAGGTCTCCACAGCTGAGGACAATGGTGTCCTTCTCTACAATGAAGTCAATGACCATATAGCCGTAGAGCTTCATGAAGGGCATGTCAGAGTGACCTATGATTCAGGAAACCATAATCAAAATAAATGATCATTCAGTAAGACCTACAGATTTTTTTATATGCAGCAGTGACTGTTACAACAAATGTTTGCATGTCCTGCATTGGACAACCAATGAAAGACCTCAGAGCTCATGAGATCCAAGTACTGAGAGTCAAACGTATGGCAATAGGTTCATGTTACTGTGAGCAATTTCACTATTCTATATTATTTGCCCACATACATGCAAAAGAAATTGTGAGCATTCATAGTGGGTTTGAATCACACATTTCATCGATCAACTTGGTTGGTTATAAGATGCATTATGCATTGCTGCAATTTACATACAAATGTTTTCCCCTCAAGATCATTTTTAGCAGCAAGGAAACTACTTTCTTTAGTTTTAATGCCATTTTTCTTTAAAAGCTGTGGCTAGCAGTGCAGCCCACCAATAACATACAGCAGCAGCAACACATGCTAGCCATCAACAATACTGTGTCTTTACCTAAAGCAACTACTTTTCAGTTGTAATTAGCAAACCACAGGCTCATGGTACCTGTGTTGCAGTAGATGTTCAGTCCTATCGCTGTGAGTGTGAACAGGGTTTCCTTGGCACCATGGAACAGGAAGTACCTCTTTGTCCCTGTATGACACTTTCATGCCAACACGGCTACTGTGAGGTGTCACAGGTGAGACAAGCACAGTGTGTCTGTGTCAGTGGCTATAGTGGCCAGTTATGTGACACAGGTAACTGAGTCACATTTTACACTTACTTCCATAATAAGTTGTTTTATGAGGCACAGGTTAATTATTTATAAAATATAAAGGGTTTATACCCAAAACATTTCTGTCAAAATGCTACACAGCCAAAATGCTAATTGGCAGAGAACTGTTGCATGGAGCTAGTTGAACAAACAAAAGTTTCTTCAAAAGAATAAAACCTAAACAAATCCACATTAGGGCTGCATGATATTAAAGAAATAAACATAAATAAGGCTTAATATTGTATACATATGTTACTGACCGGTACCTGAAAAAAAGTTTAAACAAATTTGTTTCACATTCTTTCTGGATAAACAAAGAATTACTGAAACTTTGATAGCAATCTGCTATCTGCTTTTGAAGCTACAGTTTTGAGTGTGATGACGGTAGACGGATGACGGTCACAATATCTGTGATGTAAAGGAGTTTGAGGAACTGTCTGAACACACCGTGTTTAACACTTCCAATTTGTAATGCTTAAATTGAGAGAGAGAG
This sequence comes from Yasuhikotakia modesta, assembly GCA_036877545.1. NCBI lineage: Eukaryota > Metazoa > Chordata > Actinopteri > Cypriniformes > Botiidae > Yasuhikotakia > Yasuhikotakia modesta. Next base: position 48,654 of record JBAJNP010000064.1, on the reverse strand, counting down.
AGAGAGGGAGAGCGATACAGAGAGAGATAGATAGAAAGATAGAGAGAGAAAGGAAAAAAAGAGAAAATGCTGACCACACACCATGTAATGCCTCCATTGCCACTGTGCTTTTCAGCTGGCTCAAGTGTACACACTGCTATTTTTAACAGCCCTCGACAACCCACAATGCTTCAAATTAGCCATGATAACCTTTGTACCAGAGTCCTCTAATCCAAGCTGTCTTAATGATTACAGAGTCGCTGTAATGTCTGTTGCTATGAAGGCATTGGAGCGTATTATCCTGGCTCACCTCAAGTTGCCGTTAGGTCTGTGAAAGATGCACACTGGTTTTACAGACATCAGCTGCTCCAAACAGCTCTGCTTCTTTAAACCTGGAAACTCTCAACAGAGAGTCTAGCATTTATTACCTTATAAATGCTGACAATGCTGACAAAAAATGTTATGTTTTGTGGAATTCAATTAGCAATGTGTCCATGTGTCCAACCATGTCTGATTTGCAAGTTCTTTTTATTTTTAATCAATGTGTCAAGAAAACGATTTATTTTTATTTTGTATTTTGTTGAATATATAAATCACAGCTCTTTAGCTCTTAACTTGACAATACTTGACTTTGATTTGTCAATTGCGGCACTGTTGTCAATTTAATGAGTTTTAATTTAATGAATCTTGTGTGTCTTATATCACACCATCACCTATTTTTTTCCTTGTGACCAAACTCCATGGATTTAAAAAGGTAAAACTGAAAAGAACAACTAAAGAACAACAAGACTGAAAGAGTATTCACGCTAATGTTTTTACACACATATTGAAATTATATACTTTTCAAGGGTTAAAAATAAGTTTGTCATCAGAAAATGTAATAAGTTTAATAAGCGCATCTATAATTGGAATACAATTTCAATTCCTCTATTTCACTAGGATATATTGCACTTGAAATATTCCATCCTCAGGTATTTCAATAATTAACAATTCATAGTTCCCTCAGTGTTCACAGGATTCCCTCAAATTAGTACCATCAGTAAATGTCACTAAATTATTAAAGTAATTGGTGTTTGAGTACTGAAATAATCTTTTATTGCAGTAGCAACAGTTAAATCGTTACCTGCAGTATACTGCCCCACCACCAGAGGACTTCTGTCTCCTGAATTTCCGACTTCCACAAAAGTGAAGGTAGATGTTTTTCTAAAAATCAGATGTTTTTATAAAACCCTATTCTAGGTTAAACTGTCAGTTAGCGCAAACATGTATGGCTCATTCCTCAAATGTGTGGCTCATGTTCCTAAAAAGACAAAAAGTTTACCATAATCTACCTACAATAAAAATCTGTGGGCATGTTGTACGGCGCTACAAATAGATGTAAAAAACAGTTATCAAACCCATATGTCTTACAAACATGTTAGTATGAGGTCGGTTTAACAGAATGTCAGTGGCAAGATATATACCACAAAAGAATGAGGCAAAAATACCCTGAAAGCGTTTTTAAATGGAGTGAAACCCAACTACAGGAATTAAATTTGTAACAACCAGATTTTCTTTTACTATAGAAAAGCAGTTTACAATTTTTGTAAACTCAGTTGTTAAACTTAAACATAGCTTGTGACTTAGTAAAGTTCATGAGCAAAAAATTGTTAAAAAAAGAATAACAAAAAAAATAACATTAACTATGCTGCATATAGATAACAATTATTGTTCAAATATTCAATAATTAATTTTATTCTAAAACCTTCAGCAGTTTGATATGTAAACCATTAACTAAAGAAGACAGTAACAGAAGTATTTCTTCTGTGTGTCTATGGGAGCATAATGTTCTTTATGACAAGACATTTTTGTGTTGCTTAATTGAAACCATTTTCTGCAGTTGTTATTGAGTAATGGGAAACTTGCTGAGGGGCTGCAGCTGTGCACCACAGGAGGGGCTTAATGATTACGGACATGACCTTTCCACTCACTGACACATGTCAGTTAAAACAATGCAGACCCTTGGTGCATAAGTGATGTGTGTGTTTGCATTGTTATAAAATGGTCCAATCAAAAAAATCTGTGATGTCAAATGATTTAGTTGATGTGAAGTGTTTTAAGGTCACCTAAAACAAGGTGCACAATACACACTAATATTAAACAGTGTTGGCTTTCAGCATCTCTTGGTGTTGCCGACTGGTTATTACCTAAATGGCACATTAACATAATTGGAAATCTAATAGGAAGGAAGCCAAAATGAAAATGTCATTATAAGACATATGCTTTGCCTCTGACATTAAGTAACACAAAACTTTTAGGTGACATAAGGTTAATAATAAAGTATACATTTTTGTTTTGGATTTTGATTTTTGACTTGCATATTTATTATTATATATCTGTTCACATAGTAATAATATAGTATTATTAAACTATATAATACTATACGAATAAATATATACTAGTACTATTATATACACACAAACACAACAGACTTGACACATTTTCACAACAAAAATTTATTAGAAGAATAGTGGTTTTCATAAGAAGGTTCTAGCATCCAATGAATACTAACTTGCACAATGTTACAATTAAAATGTGGTGAAAAATGGCATTTTTTTCCTAATGGGTAAAATTTAACCAGTAAAACTTCACACATGCACAAAGACGGATCTAATCAGCATTTTGCTTAACCGTAAATGCAAATTAAAGAAAGAGAAAACGTTTTTATTTTGTTTTAAATTAGACCACAGAAAATCTAATCAGTTTTTTTCTTTTTTTAAAAATCACATACATATGAGACAGCTTATTCATTAGCCCAGCTCGTAAATAAGAATTTGCATTCAAATAAAAAAAAGAAACAGTGCAATCAAACAAAAATAATTATTGTGATCTTCATAAGTGCTCTAACACAGACATCAATGTAAATCTAGAATACAAGTCAAACACAGTACAAAAGAAACAAATTAGAATACATAAATAAATCTACAATACAAGAAAATATTAAACTATACAATGTTTTTGTCAGAGTAAACAGTATATAAGTATATATTGAAATGAGGTCTATTCCAGTTTTGGAGTGCCTATCTTCCGACCATTGGACTGAATCAGAGAAACCAGTTTAAAAGGCAAGATGCCATTTTGTAAAAAGCACTCGTTTCGATCTGGATGGTCTGAGGTATATCGAAAACTGAGAAGATTCGGAAAAAGCAGCACCTTATCCCAAACTGGCAAACCTGTCACGTTCTATCTCGTATTAAGAGTTAACATGTAAGTATTTCTTTTCAACATTTCAATTAAAAAGCGTGAATGTTACAATCCAAGCCTGTGTGTAGAAAAAACGTATCAGCCATTGCAAACTATCCAAGATGATAACTGGAATGTTTCAAGATTAGCAAAAACTTATAGACAAAAAACAACTTCAAACAACAACAACAACTAACAAACTAAAAAGTTCATGATGCCCATATGTTTCAGAACACTGGCGTGCTGAAATTATACAGTCTTATCACACACTATGTACTCCTGTGTTTATGCTTTCCAGCTATTTTTATTGATAAAAATGAGCCAAATACAGCTTGTCCTTAAGTCCATTGTTAAGACTCGAGTGTGTCTTGACAAACAGTAGGCACCTATAAACCTCAAGTAACAACAAAAAGCAAAAAAAACCCCAACATATAACCGCCGCCTTTTTGTTATGCACCAGCCAAATTCTGACTAAAACGCAAATGACAAACACAAGTGAAAATTTAGACTGAACAGAAAACTGTTTATTTATTTAGAGGCAGTTTCCTCAGGCAGATTTTTCACTGAAATACTTACATGCTAAAAGAAGAGACAGAAACTAGCAGTTAAGAACTGCAAATGAGAAAGATCAAGCCTCACACTGTAGAGGTACATCTGTGTAGGAGCGCTTAGACTGGTCAGCAGTATCACTGAGGGGTCTGAAGTTAGTGTGTCAATATAGTGTTCTATTGTCTTCAGGCATTTGAGGCACAGTGTGTGCAGAGGAATCATAGCGAAAAGCACTGATTGGCTGAGTGTTACGCTTCACCTGAAGTTTCAGCTTTGACATTCATTTAGTGTATTGTACTTAAGTCTGGATACGAAGTATACAAAAAATTAAAAAGACAGTGAAGTAAAAGCGACAACAGGTTAAAAATGACTCGTCTTGAGCAACCTTTTTTTTTGCCCAATTTCTCAAAAAATATGTACGGTTTTTATAATATTTTAACAGCTAGGCTGCAGAATCTACAGAAAGTACCTGAATAGATAGAATCAGAGTGTCATTTGTCCCTGAGGGATTCCAGTTGTGGCTTAATAATAGGACAGATTTTAAGATAAATAGAGAAATGGTTAGAGAATTTTGTCCACAGATGATCAAGAAATCCACTGCTCATTAGAGGCTTATCTTTGCAGAAATCGATTAAGAAGTGTTGAGAACTGGTCTATTCACAAAAACGCTTGAGCAAAAAGCAAAATATAAAAACCTCAAGCAGTTCCACACACTCACACACAACCAGCTTACACCCACGGCGACATTTCACTTCACACAAGAAATAATATAAACATCTTTATCGTTTAGAAAAAGCAGTTGCAGCTAAGCACACTCAGGGTGCGTTTCCTCATTGTCACGAATAAGGATGATTTTAGGACATTGTCCATTAGAGATCCAGTGTTCACGAAATGATTTTAACCATTTGACTTCTAAACTTAATGTCCATAACATGTACACTAATGAAGCAAGCAAATATAACAAGCAATACCAAAAATCCTGCCTGATATCAGTGATCACTGGGGAAAATTATTTTACACGACTGATGTTGCAATAAATACTTTAAAATCACTTTTTAAAAAGTCTGTTTGTCATCTATGAGATGTTATACACAGCCTGCCTGAACAAAAAAACAAATCAGTTAATAAGTAAGAGACTATATACACATCCACCTTAAAATGTTTGCGGTTTCCTCTTAATATATATTCTGTCTGTACAGTATTGTGAAAAACTGTCTGCACCATGGCAGCATTAGATAATTTAAACAATGTATTCCTTGTTTAGCGCACTTTAGGACTAACTACCTTCCTAATACATTGACAATAAAAGAAATGTGAGCAAATTAACACAAATTAACTTTACAAATGGTTATAACCGTACAGGAGTCTAAATATACTGCACTAAAACCTTTGTTCCCTGAATTAAATGAGGAAGAGATGAACTCTTTCCAGTATATAACTATACAGAACAGTATATACAATGCACTGTGACTGTTGAGTGTACACACATATTTAAAAACACAATAATATAATTATAATCTATAGTTTGTCCTAACGTACGTTTAATTACATAGAAGTTTGTTAAGAGTGTCTATTTTTACTTTTCCCCCTTACATTCAGTTTAGCTGATAATTAAATGATAAATGCAATTATGAAACCCAACACACAAAATGCACAAGCGATGGCTTGAACTTGAACTTAAACTGCTTATGTCAAGACAAACCCATTTCATAGTTAAAGAAAGTAATTGGTAATTCTAAAGTTAATTAGGTACAAGTTAATAGTTTTTAAAAAACAGACGAGTTTTGTGTGGCCTCCTGGAGCCATAAAAACATGATAATAACTACAAACAAATTCTGTAAAATTCTTGTAAGATGAGTTGGTGCTTCACCAATTATGTTCTATTGTTACTGCATTATGCAAATGTCTTTACACTGGGGTTTACACTGTCAGTGAGCAAGTTGCTTCACAGTTGGTTGCTAGTAGGCATTTCTATTTAACCACACTGTCCAGCTGTATTGGGAAACAGATCACATTAGCTTCACTATAGGAACTCTCATTAGCAGTTGCCACATCATAAAACCAAACTCTGCTCCACTTTGTAGCATCGACAATGGTCTCCGTCACTGCAAATAGCTGTTTTTGTGAATGCTGCCTAAAGTCAAAATGTGTAATTTTTCAGGTGTTAAAATACTTTTCATCTATGTACAACAGTAAGACAACTAGTAATCCATATGTGGGTTGCATCCCCTGAACACTGTCATGCCGTCCTAACATCGCTCTGCCTGAGCATTCTGACCGGCCTGACATAGCAACACAGGCTCAACCAACGCCGTGACATTGGGGTTGGAATACTTGCTTGACTGATCATCGGCTGAAAACAATTAGTTCTGTTTGTTGACGCTTGCGGTGTAAAAATTCATCACTCCATTTTTAACATCGATAGGCAAACAAAATTGTAGATTAATGAAGTAATGGTTTTATTTGTTCTTTAAAACAAACATGACATGAAAAAGTAATGAAACCTCCACAACATACAACAGGCAGTGAAATGATTGAAGTGAGGCCAACAGACAAATGTGGCCATCTTGGCCATGTGGATGAAGGTGGGACGGCAGTGAACTGGGCTCTATCTACATGTGGAGGCTGTCAAGATTTACATGGATTTATTATCTGAGGTATTCTGTGTTGTAAGGTTTTATCTTTAAGTTGAAACACATCATCACACGTTATACAGACAGAGGAAACAAAACAACTATTCTTTGTGGCTTTGTAGGTCTCAATAGACCAAACAAAATAACTCAAATTTAAACATCCATTTTTTGTTTCCCCAGGTAATTTGTACTTTACAATCCTAGCTGTTCATAAAGCACTGAACTAAGGGCATTTGGCTAAATCTATTCAATTTGCAAAAGGCAGTTGAAAAAGGACATTAAGTTTTCTGGCTGTTGGGTGACCCACTATCTTGGCCCTTTGACAAAACTCACTTTCTCATGACGGGGTGCTTTACATCACAAGTATTGCCTTGCTAGACTCTTTTCCCCAAATTGTTTAATATTGCAGAATAAACCAAAGACAAAATTTCAAACTGGTGGATTCAGAGTTATCAAGTCAAACTTAGGTACACTTGGGTAAACTTAGGGATTGTAATAGGTAACCTCTTGATTAAAGAATATAACGTAATTTAAATACAGTATTATGCATTAACAGTATTAAGAAATATAAAAAGGTGTCAATCTTTAGCCGAGATTAATCAATTCCCTCTCATAATCATGCATTAACCTGAAGGGTTATGGGAGACTGGCATCCAATCATTATACTACATTGAACAGCGAACCTTTACAACGTTAAGCCTCTATTCTGAGAATTTACAAAAAAGTACTTGAAATATTAACACATCTGAACAGATTGCGAAATACATTTTATGCCCCAGAAATTTCATACATGGAAACTCACAAAAGTGCAGCAATGCACCTCGTAAAGAGATGAGATGCCTGCCAACAATGTATGAATGCAAACAAAGATACTGCCCACAGACTGCATTTGCCTTGTAATTCAAGGGCACAAACTTGTCTGGTACGGTATGACTGTAATATATTCTCAAGAATGACAGAAATACCAATACAAAATGTTTCCAACCTTACGACTGGTACGCACTGCCCCACAAATTGCCAACAAATTCCAACGGAATGTTGGATTAGGAATCTTGGGAAATGCAACAACAGTCATTTTCACACTGCCCCAACAAACTACGTAAATGGTTAAACACACCTATTCACTAAGCTCAACAATCATTGTAATTAGGTATTTGTTGGGGGAGTGTAAACTAGACAATGAGCTGGAGGGAGTCAGTGGTCAAACCAGACTTGTTTCAAACAATAGTCCTAAAGAATAAGCAATCAAGGATGCATAATTAAGAAACTTCAAACCATTTCCCATATCCAAAATGTGAAAAACCACCATCCATCTGCATTCACATTACACAGGATTATATATATTTACCTTCTTTTCAACAGAATGGGGCCGTGACACTTTTTTGGAATTATGAGCCAGCGTTAACCCTGCATCTGAAATGCTACATACAGGTTCCAGCAGGAAAGCTAGTCAAACTAACATTCCCGCAACCTGTCCAACAAAAACCATTAGGGACCATCAGTCCCTACAAGTAATTTTTGCTTCACTACCAAAGGGCTCCTACAGTGTGTCAAAACCATTTACAAGTTGAGGTAGCAAAACTAATAATTCTATTCCTGCAGAACTGCAGGGTTGAAACAGTCATGGATAACATTAATGGTCAAGCGCAGATTTGGTCACCAAATTCAATGCTATGACAAGAAGATATAATGTCTTGCTTAGGGGTGAGTGCAGCAGAAAGAAACAAAGTACGGAAAGAAGAATTCAATGGATTGTTTGCAAATATCACAACCTCCATGTTTCCATCTGTTGTTCTCTTCAATTAACAAATAAAAATTATTTACAGAGGACTATTACAAAAACCATAGGACAAATCAATATAAAATACAGACACTGTGGTAGAAATCATATATAAATTCTGGTGTCTGATAATGCACAAAATGCACAATCCAGGCTACAAAATAAAAGAAAAATGAGGATTTTGATTAAATGAAAGAATTACAATAGGCACACCTTTATTAGTGAATGCTCTTGCAAGATTGTCATGGCAACACATAAGCCCTTCATAGCCAATAGCTCTCAAGTTCTTAAGAACATTTGATCAAGCCATTTGATCAAGCCCATTTATATACAGCTCAGTTCGACCTCTAACTGAGCAAGCATTGATCGTATTAAAAGCCTAATCTCCATAGCCACCCATACTAATCTTATCATTAGTATAAAACAATAGACATAGCGATCGGATGTTGACTCTCATGGCTCTGTTCCGTATAATTCACAGTTTCACTTACACCTATTCTGAAACATCTCTTATTTTAAAGGTGAAGTGTGGAATTGTCTTCAGTGTTAAAGTACTTTTCTTTTACCCTGGCTTAATATGAAGAGACAACTGTAAGTAGTGATTTAGAGGGAAGTGTAAACACTGTAGTGTTGTCAAAACATTGTTTGTTTGAGGCACCAAATAGGACTTTATTTCGACCAATAGCATGCGTTTAAAGGAGAAACTAACCATTGGTCTAACCAATGGCAGACAGGATGGTTTAGAGCTACAGTTTAAAAATAGTTATCTGTGCAATTCTGGCACTTGCACAAAAATTACACACTTCACCTTTAAATAACATTACATAAGTTTGTCATTGCATGACAGCAATAAAGACAACACTGATTTAAATCAGTATAAGAAAACAAATATATAGATTGTATGTCACCTTGGAAAATGAATTTTGATTGTTATACTTAATTATTGACAAGTTAATGGATAATTCCAGTTTGCTAAATGTTGACTACTCATTGTGTAAGGACGACTAAATGCAATTCGGATTTAATCTAAATATTAGTGGTGATGAATGCTGCAAAACAGGCACTCCAGATGAAACCACAATGAATATTCAAAATACTTCACGAATAGTAACATAGCGACTTTCAAGGGTAAATGGCTTACACACAGTTGCACTTCAATGCAATCTGAGCTATAGCGGCAAAGCTTGTAACTGCATATTCCAATATTATTTCCCAAGATAGGCTTCTCTGAGAGCTTACACTCAAAATATGTCTTTTACCATGGCTTGTGCAAGTACCATGACAACACCTATTTTAAGCTGTACTGCTGCAAATGATAGACATCTAAATTAAAGTATCCAAATTAATTACTTAAAATATTGTGCCATAAAGTCGTCTTATAGGAACAAAACACCCTCTAAACCAATTTAACAATTTATTAACTATACAGAAAACAGTAAGGGTGCAATGTTACCTTCTTCAGTGCATAGATTGACAATACAATGGGGATCTTCAGTGGACTATATTGTTTGCCAACAAACCAATTCTCCCATTTCTGGCCAGCATGATACCATAACCAGATTTAATAGGTCCCAAATGTTTAGGTTGCTTTGTCACTGCATAAAGATGTGCCTATTAACTTGACTTTGCCAATGAAGTAGAAACAAAAACAAGAAACTCAAAAGAAATGCAGTATGACAACTTGAAATGCAATGAGTTGTTTTGTCAAAAATGAAATGAAAGGACGCAGCGCATTGAATCCCAAACAACAAACTTACTGTACAGTCTCATTAATTAGCACAAACATGCATTAAATTACAACAAAAAGCAAATGCACTTTAATCCGGAGTGTCTATATTTCCATACATATCCAAATCTTTCTGAGGTCACGCCCAACAGTTTTTTTTGTATATCCATGAGTTTTATAGGTGTGAGCTAATGTGTCATATATCTGTGTGCTAATATCAGTAGTTTCATTTAAAAAGAGACCCGTGGTTCTGTTAATAACACACACACACACACATTTTAAAAATACAACAAACAAGAAACAAAAAAACAAGAAGAATTTTGACTCGTGTTATTTAAAAACTGCTTCCTTGAAGTAGTGGCTGTTTCTTGAAACACATGTAAAAGTCAAGAAAAGGTCTTGATTTCTACAAGTAACGTACAATCTGCTGCTCTGGAGAGATCTCACCTGAGGTAACGCTGTTATGTGGATATGCAGCGGAGGTCGAAAACTCATCAGACAAAACAAAAGGCTATCCAAGCATCTTTTCAGAGAAGAAATCATCAGCCACTTGAGACGAAACAAATGGCACTTCACATGGTACAGAAACCGAGGTTGTAGCTGAGTTTCACAATTTCTTGTTTCACTTTGTTTCACCCAGAAAAAAGTACAAATAAAAGGATCTGTATACGTAAAGAAGTTTCTTCCATATAAAGGTATCTTTTGAAATTTTTGGAATGCAGTTTAAAAACAAGTGTACAGAGATCACACAAAGACAACAGAAGGTTAACTTTTCCACCTGCCCCATATTCTCCCCTTTAGACCTTCATTCTGTATTTAATACGAACACCCGTGAAAGCTAAAACCAGCATTGTGTGTTATAGTACAGAGAAACAGTAGATTGTTTCTCACATACAGTATCCTCTGATAATTTGCCTTAAGAATTAGGAAAGACAGAATTTGCTATTGGCAAGCAGAACCAAAATGCTAAATGAAATTTGACCATTTTCAAATTTTTGCTGCTTTCTAAAAGTACCTGAATGAAAAGGGTGTAAATATTGGTCAGTCAGACACTTCGCCTGCCACCCCCTCACAGAAGACAAAAAGAGGGTAAAAAATAAGGAAAATTTCCCAGAGTTAAACCGCTTCTTTTCTATGTGCCCCTGAATGGTATTTAAGTATGTGGCACTGAAAGGTGTGTTTATTCCCAAGGATGAGGTATATTGTGCACAGATTGTAGTTAATATAACATGCCTCTGCACATCTTGTACAGGTAGTTATGTCTGCATCGTGACTGACAAATATTGCAAACCCTTCTGCAGAATCTATCCTGAGATACAAAAGTACTGAAGGCTACAGGTGTACGTTTCAGAAAAATAAACAACTATTAAAATGCCAGCAGCAAGAAGAGAAACAAAAACAGTCAGAGTATGGAGCGTGAAAGTGTTTCCAAACAACTTCTGTAAGAAACTATTCAGAACTTGTAGTGGATTAGTACATTCGTTGAGTAAAGGTTTCATTTTGAAAGTTCAAAACTGTTGCTTAAAGAGGAGGATGTTTTTGGACAGGGGGAGCCGTTAACCCTATGATATAAATACTTTAATTATTAAAGTCAAATCAAATAAATATGTTGAAATGGCATGCACCATATTTATTCAGACAGATGATGATAAATAAGGTTGCAGAATGCACAATATCAGATCCACAGAGGAGATTATTTGAACTTCAAAATGATTCTCTAGAAAGGGGCTAAAGATTTAAGTGCTGCAAAACAAATTCCAGTTGTGGGCTTCAGTGCAATAATTCAAAAGTGCCAATTAAAGGGGAACATATTTAAATAACAGAAACTGCTTACATTAGTTGTACAAGTTATCTAGTGGTCAGTCTACTGATTTACTACTAGTAATTTACAGACGGAGAAGCAGAGTAGTATTTGAGATCACATTGATTGATAAATAACTTAATTAATTTGCATGTTAAGGTTACCAAACTAATTGTAATTAGACACTTCAAACGCTGAGCATTGATGAAGTGTTGGTGCATTTGATGCTGAATCAGCTAAACAGATTTACACTCGAGAGAGTTCTCCTTTGTCCAACTATAAATACAAGGGTTACTTTTTAAATTCTTCTACTTGGTTTATAATCAGTTGTAGAAGCACAGTAGTACGCAATTATAAATGATATGAATTTACTGCTATTATATTTGCAATGATATAAATAATTACTACTCACCATTAGCATCTTTGCATGGTTATTACATAAAGTAAAATCTATTAACAAAGCCAATATTTAAATAATTATTCAGTGACAAATGTTTTAGGTAATTAACATAAAATCCAAATTTCTCAGTATATACATTTTGCCCAAGCCTAGCATAAGGTGGGAATTGTAGTACACCACCAAGTGCCAGATTTAAATATTTCATTAACCAGCCTCCACTAAACTGGTGCATGCCATTTACATAAATGATTCAAATTAAATAATGAAATAAATAGAGGTACATTACATTAGTGTTTTTGTCAGTTTCATTGGAAACCCTGAAGTTTGAAATATCAGTTTTTTGTCACAGACTGGGTGAGCAGCAGGCAGTGATAAACCAGAATGCCTTTCCAACAACATCAAAGTGGAGCTTGTCATTCCAAAAGCCTTCTTTCTGAAATCTTTTTAACATACACAAACAACACAGTTCAGATTTGAAAAGGGGCAATGTGACAGTAGACAGTGATGGCAACAATACACAAGTCTAAGAATCCAAGCTGTTGACCACTGTATATTGAAGAGGTATTTTTTTTTACCAAAAAATGAGCATGTTTGGGTCTAAGCTGCAGGATGGTGGGGGTGTTGAAACATTCCCCGTTTGATCTTTTTAGTTTCTTTAATGCTATCTGCTACTGCAAAAGCTACTTTAAAACACGCATCCAAACATAATCACTTTTTATTTTGAAACAAAGTGCTATTTTTAGAGGTGTCGGAAAATTCCCAACTGGCCAGCTGTTTCAAATGATAAAATCCCACTGATATTCACAATTCATGGCTCAGCTCGACCCAACCTACGCCCGGTATAAAGCCCTGCCCCTGACCCAACTCACTGACTGAGAATGTGTCACAGGTTCCACTTCAAGTAAGATCTGCATTGTTTCTCTAAAAACACGATCGCTATATTTGTCTCAGTTGCCCTGAGTTTTACATGAAGAAAAGAAACTATTCAGAGACAAGAATTGGCTCTCTGTCGAAATGCAAATTTGTAATAAAATAGGGTTATATGGCCATAACCCTACCCTATATTTACCCTCACCTATATGCCACCCTCCCCAAAACCAACCCTTGGCAAAAATGCTCTTCTTTTTATAAATATACATGTCAGTGACTGACTATAAGCAGCGATGAAGGAATGGTGAGAAACAGCCAGAATCTGACTGAGTACCCCCTCCCTCGAATAATTTAAGTAGAAAGATGTGAATTGAAAACACATTCCTGTTCTGTGTGGTTCAAGTCGGCATTGTCCCTTCAAGGGTGCAGAAATCCATTTACGAGAAAGAGTCTCACCAGGAGAAAAGAGTATTGTAAAATGAGTGTTATGTAGTATGCCAGACAGAACAGTAAGTGCGTAATGCAAGCAATGTCGAGGTAATCAGGTCTAATTGCCAGATTTAGGCTCTGGCAAGCGCCAGACTGAAGTGTAGTGCAAAAGAAAGCGCTAGAGTTAAAGAAAAGTTTAGTTACAGAAACATAAAAAAACTTTTTTAAACATCACAAACATGCATCCCTGAATGACTAATCTTACGCTTCATTTTTTGAAAATGGACATGTCTAATCCTTAGTCTGTTTCAATGGTACAGAATATAAAAGGAGGAAACTATGAAGAGTTAAAAGCAATAATTTACCTGTTAATAGAAAAACGGGCCCTAGTGACAGATCCCTGGTGGGATTCTGTCAACTCCATTTGAAATAAATTAGTTTTAAAGATTTATTTCATAAACCTACCAATCAGATGAGATAAATTCGTTTTTGAAGGGTTAAATTCCTTGCACGCAACCCTCCAAACCCCAATTCCCAAAACAGCATGCCGTCCAAAACGCATCAGCTCTAATGGTGCGGCTCCAAAAGTTCAGATGGAGGGGGGAATGAAGGGTTTATCTGCTTGCTTTTCTTTAATAAATTGTCTCTGTCATTACTCTCTTATGGCTTATTATGCATTTGTTGCTTAACGCTGTAAAAAACTACAACAAATGCTTGCAGTGTCAACATGACCACTGAGATAACTGCCAATTTGTTTCTTATCCCAAGTTGTCAGGCTTAAATCCTCACATGTATTCCTGCAGTTGTGCTCACCCAGATACTGCAAGTTAATTGGCACAATTAAAGCCCCATTCTTAATTCCAAACCATTTTAGTTTTTTTGTTTCTGTCAGAATTGGAAACATTTCCTTTTTATGAGGTGTTGTGTGTAATCTATTCGACTTTGTCTCCTGTCGTCTGCATGACATCCACTTGTGTCGCAACGGGTGTGGTAGCAGGCGTCGACGTTGATTCAGTTTCAGCTGTGATCCCAGAGTCCTGCCCCTCAGCCCTCATCATCAGTTTAAGCTTTTTCTTTGGTGGGTTCTTCAATGTGCCCATCCTCTCTTTCACCTTGTACTCCAAGGTGCTGTGGGGAATTCCATAGATGTTTTGCGCCTTTGAAACGCTCATCTTCCCACTCATCACCACAGCAATGGCTTCTTCTAGTATCTCACTGTTGTACTGCCGATACCGACCCCTTTTCTTTCGAGGTTGCTTGGAGCCTGTTGGATCTGCCTCTGGATCTGATGTTGGGTACTGAGGCCCTAAATTTGGTTGTTCCATATCTGCACCCCAGTATTCACCCACGGCTCCCCCATCAAGAAGTCCTCCAAGGGCTCTGCGATTCTGCTTTGGCAGGATGGCCCTCAGCTTCCTGCTGAGTGCATTCTCTGAGTGCACATTGCCCATAACGATGGAACCGTAACTATAGAGATCTGAGGCATTCCCATGGGAATCCCAAGATAGATCCATGCCTCTTACTTGAGGAATCTTCAAATCCACCGGAGGGGAATGCCCTGGTTCCTTCTTTACCGTGATGGAACTGGCATCAAGAGACTTTGTGCCTTTGGTGAATACACCATGGGTCTCCTGGAAAAGAGGCAGGTCATTTATGTCACTAAGGTTTCCACTAACTTGTTTAAGCTTCAGCAGGCCATCCAGGTGTGATTTTCCCCAGGTTCCATCACGTGAGAAGAGTGATTGGGCTTGGCTGTTGAGGAGACCCACAGACTCTAGGCTAGCCAAAGAAAGAGATGTTGGTTGGCCAATGAGGCGGTGTTTCTGGTTGAGGAGCTCCTCCTTTATAAGGAGTGAGCGGGCCAACGGTGGCTTAAGGGGTCCAGAACCAATACAATTCTCCCTTATCCCATCATGCAAGCTTCTCTGTGGCAAGCCATCTTCGTCATCAACATCTCGATAGCTGTGATCAGCTCTCTGGGAATGCCTAAATTATGAAAAGATAAGCTTCATGATTATATGTGAGAATGTGGTATGGTTATATCGTATTGTACTTCAAAAAAACCTTTTCCTTTTGTCCCCAAAAAGTGCAAACGCAGACTTTCATAATATCATTTGATGTTAGAGGGAACAAAAATGTAAAGACAGAAAACCATGTACCACATCCAGCGGAACACCAGGGTTGTAATGCAAGAAACAAGTCATGTCTAGGTCAGAGTTGTTGGTTCAAACACAACAAGGGTCAAACCAAAAACTACTGTTCCACTCATCACTGAGAACTGACTTCAAAGAGTGTACATACCCCTTAATTGTGGGCATGCTTGAAACACCATGAGAGCTTTTCAGTGAGACACTACCATGTCTGTGGTTCTTCTTTGTTGAGAGGTCAAGGACTCCATCTGCAAAAACAAAAATGCCTTAAGTCTTAACTAGTCAAACCTAAATAATTACGTTTAATAAAATCTGACTTTAAAATTGACTATAATTTTGTAGTCCTATGAAATGTACTTTTTGTGATCAGCACAAACACTAAAGTGTTTTAAAATTATGATTATGTATGAAATGTTGCATGAATAAACCTGCTGGTGTCTGTGTTCATCTACAGTATGCTAGTTTCATATTAGTACCTTGTATCAATCTTGTATGACGATTAAAAGAGATATTTAAAAAATAGCTGATTTAAATATATCAGTTCTTTAATCTGTCTATTTCAATAAATAATTTAAATACCATTTAAATAAATGCACTGAATAAAGAATTTTTTTTAATTTGCACAATGAAAACATTTTGAATGTACTTTGCAACAATGACTTTTGGGTCATTCAAAGCCACTGTAGAGCAAAAACATAATTATCTTTTTGCCTGTCTGTTAATGTGTGAATAATGATACTGAAGAAAAATTGATATCTTTATCATTAATGTGGTATACAATACAATAATGCTTTCAATTTGTAAAATCAAATTTAAATTCTGTTAAAATATATTCAAAAACTATTAGTATAATTATATAACCAACACGTTTCATATTCTGTCTGGTAAGAAAAAAGCACACATTTGTTCGAAAGCACCTCCGTTTTTTTCCTGCACCTCAAACGTTGACCTTCTTGTCTGACTCTCTGACCAGAAGGCCACAACTGTGGCAGAGTTTGTAATATTTCATAGAATTGTGCAGCCCTAATAAACAGACCAGTTTTACTGAAAATGACTGATGCAAACAGAAGCTGCAGTCTCACCTTGTTCACTGGGTTCTGTCTCTGGTTTCTTGATGGTAAGGTCCAGTGGAGAGTCCTGGTCTGCCATGAGAAGCTTGCTGAGGACGGGATTCTGTGCTGAGGCAGCTGTACCGGTACCGGCGCCGGTGCCCCCACAGGTGGGATCAGGTGTGGAGGCGTCCGGCTCCAGCGAGGGCGCTTTCGGCAGGCTTTGGTCCTTGGTGCCGTTGGGCTGGGACTGGGGGCTGGGTACGTCCTGAGTTGAGCTGGTTTTTGAGGTATATTCCGCAGCGAACTGACGGATCATTCTCTGCATGATCTCACGAGCCACTAAAGGAATGTGGGGGTCTGTGAATCTTGGGAGGTCTGCTGGAAGATTATTAGGAAAGATGGAATGAGCCATGTGTTGTGGATGAGTTGCCTATATTACATTAAGCCATTAAAGGCAACTATTTGTTAATCACAGTGCTGTGCGATACTATTAGAACACAACAGTCCGAAGTATATTTAAATAATGTAACCATCTTATAAAGAGATGGTTTATAAGGTCTTGAACTGTTCAAACATTTAAACAGTTCTCTTGTGTATTTTGCAGTATTGTTATTGAACAGTTTGCCACACAATGTAAGTTAATATTCCACTACAATCATCTGTTTTTCTCTTTAATGCATTGTACATGTAGACCTTAAAAACTGTATCAATAAACTGTTGAACAATACACCTGGTAACCAWGTTGCCATTGTTAAAAAACAAAGCCAATGGATTTGGCAGACATGTTTGTAAAAACATTTCCTACAGGGCAGCAAAGTTCTGCAGACTTCCAAAAACGGACAACGGTCTCCTTAGCTTTCCTTCCTTTAGACAACTGCATTGTACATGTTCAGTAAAGTAAAAATCCTGAAACTATTTTTGTAGATGTATTGGCTGCTAACAAACATGGTGAAGCATCGGGAAGATGTGTATTTGCTTCACACAAACATCAATTATCAATAATCGTTTTTAAAAGATATTTTACACATTAACAATGTAAAGTGTGCAACCGATTAATGGTTTCTTACCCTTTCTGTAGAAGACAACATTGAGGAAGTCCTCTGCTTGCTTCTCAAGTTTGTTAATACTGGACTGCTCTTGCTTGAAGCTGTCCGCTTCTGATAACACTTGGTTGTTCAAACCAAAGTTTTCCTAGACAAAATCAGATTAAATAAGCCAATTCAACACAGAAGCTGACATTTTTGAATGTGCAAAGATTATAGAAGAATACTAGTAGAATGATTGTATCCTATTATTTCATATAATGGATTATTGTCATATTATTTTCTCTTTGAAAAGTGCTACACGGTTTAATGCTCAAGGTGAAATGCATTCTAGACACCCTAATGCACAAAACTCTTGTGAGTGCAATTTAATTACCTTCACTTTCTCACGTCTTAAGCAGCAAAAGAGACAATTTTCATTAAATGACCAATCTGACACTCCCTCTGGCTCACAATCTGCAATACCAAACAATTAGACAATTAGAATCTATGCAAACAAACATGCAACACAACACAAACTTGATATACTGTTAAAGTACACCATTTTACTGCATAGACATTTATTTTTGTGCCCGCCCATATGAAAATCGTGCCTAAAAACTATGTTTGTATATCCTATGCTTAAATTGTCATCTACCAAAATCAGACAGGACCCCTCCCCTTTTGAGAAAATTTCTGTTTTTCCTGTTTCCAAGCAACAGACTCAAGTGGCAAAGGTCAGAAAGTGTGATAACATTTATGAAAAGTTAGCATAACTGAATTGAGTATAAAATCAGTTTATCAATTGTTAAATTGTATAGCAAAATTTGATATAGTCTTTTTATATTGAGATATATTTACTAAAACATATATATGAGCTAATCTTGGTTAAAACCCCAGTAATAGTCGGTGACTATTGATATTGATTGTTAGTGAACATGCTGGTACATGAGGGATTTAACAAAAGTGGATCAAGTCTACACAGTCTGTTGACTTACTAAGGTTATAGTTGAACTGTTCTGTTCCTCAGAATTAATCCACCATTACTTGAACCTTGACCACCACAATTGTAAACGTGACAAGATTTCTAAAGTTTGGTTGCATTTACTGTGCTATTCCAAATACAGACGTCCGAGGTTAGATTTGGTGTTTAAGGTCTTAAATAAAACTTACTATATTCCAAAAATGTGTTTTAATGTAGTCTGCTTTCCGGTTCTTATGATTGTTTAACATGATGATTGTTCTGCTCTCTAAATTGAGTCATATCTGCTGCCAATAGCTGCCTGAGTGATAACAGGTGTCTTAAAAACACTTAATAAAAGAAGGCTTACTCTATTTTTATTTATTTGTCTTTTTTAACCCAGTCAATAACAAAAATTGATCCTTGTGCATTTATTATTGCTCCTTTTTAACTTTTTAACTCTTAATATTATATCATCAATATATTAACTGTAGCAGCAATATAATACTGGTTGTGTATAATACTATGTACTCAACCACCAGCCTGTTTCTTTAAATTTCACATCTATACCATAAAAGCAATACTTCAGACATATAAAATATGTCTTTCTCTTTAACTGACCTTGAAAGAAGGTAAGATCCTTTACGAGTCCTGGTCCAAAGAGCCCCTCCAAAATGCTTTCAAACCCTGTGGGGGAGACAAAGGTACCTTCTTGTTAGCTATATGTAAAGTCTGTAAGTACAGAATCACACTTCCTCCCACGTCCACACCCACACACGCACAAACTGCTTTCAGTTTTATGAACCAAATCAATGCCTTGCCCAATATAATACTGCCACTCAATTTAATTAACTGCAAATCCTGGATCAACGGCACAGTTTGGTGAATACACACTGGTGAATCCTCAACAAATGGAAGACAATTGAAAGAGTATTACTAATATTATAATTTCTAAAAAAGCCTTTCAGTATTAATTTAGTGAATATTCTTGGGAGTTGAATTAAGCATTGCTTAAAGAAAGGCATCTGTTTTTCAGCATAAAAGGTTCCTGCACATTTAAACCAGACAAGGTTTGTACAATATACTGATGACCACAGCAGTTCCAACCAATATTATGTTGTTGTTTCTAAACCTGTTTATTAGACTAATTAGGGCAATATTGAAAACAATTATTTTAGGGCTTTACAGGTTTAAAAAGCACAACACACTTATTAATTTTTTTTAATAGTAGAACAACTATGCAAGGGTTTCCTAAATCATCTACTAATCAAACCAAGACCTCTCATATACAATATAATCAGTTTTGGGGCATGTAAAAAAAATACAACAGTAAATCCATAGTTCTTTCAATAACCCCTTCAGTCATGCTGTCAGGCCTTTGCCCACTAGTTTTTGTCCTTTAGGGGTGTTAACCAGTGTTCTGACAGAGGCAAATACACAAGGGCTTAGTTAGTGCTATTCACTATTCATCAGCTGTTTAAACCACAGTCTGTCTGTATAGCATGCATTCCAAATTGTTGCCGGCTACAAAGCACACTTTGAAACAAAGATGAACACTTCAAAGAGTTCCCACATTACAGTTGGTTACATGCATGTATTACTGCTAAAACCGAAGCTATGGTAAATAATGATCTTGATACAAAATAAGGCATTATATACATATGCGAAGCAGATGGATGTAAAGTATTTACTAAAATACATTTTTACATTTCCAAAAAAACAACCCTAATCTTACCCTGCAGACCAAATGTTGTGATCCATTAAAATAGTTCAAAGGTATTTACAATTGCAAAAAAACTCATAAAACATTCACAAACTTTCCAGCAAATAAAAAACCAAGTCAGTTTTAGGGTTGTAGGTTATGAAATATTCTGTTTTATCATACTGTATGTGATAGCGCACTGAACGTCATGTAATATTCTGTATGAGAAGCGCTAATGTCAGTAGTAGTTGGAGAAGTGTATGGGATTTTACAACAGAGGAACTCATTCAAACCAACAAAACTAACATTCATACCACACTATCCTAAATTCCACAGAACAAATAATACATGCATTGCATACTTGCACAAAAAACCCAACAGCACAAACAGGGTGGGGAAATTTACCATAGACGGGTGTGTAAACTTACATAAATGCGGTAATCAATTTTGACACCAAGGGAGGGTCGTGTCAGCAGCTTTTTGTTTGAACTTCCTGGTGACCATTAATAGTCTATATATAGTGTAGTGCATGTATGAATAATTTACCTTCACTGGGCAACAAGCACCCATGTCTTTAACCAGTAGATGAGATCAATATACTGTACAGAGTCTCAGATGGTTGAAGGACACTATTTCAGGATGTGTTTTAAGAAAGTTGCACACAAATGTAATTAAACTTAATATAATAAACCACATCTGTTTATTCTATATTAAGGACCAACTCTTTCAAAGACTAAAAACATAACCGTGCCTTTACCTCTGTCACTCATATTAGTCTAAACACAATTAACTTGGAGTGCTTTGCTTGTATCTCAGCTGTGATCCACATTAAGAAATTTCAACTATAGCTTCATGCTATTTAATAAAATCTGCTTTTCATTTTTATTTTACTGGTTTATTTTTTTCGTGAGTTATTTTTGGGGGAAGTAAAAAAAATAGCATCAAGAGAATAAGGTAAAATTTGGAAATTTAAAAACACACCAACAATCACGCAAATTAAAAACAATGTTGTAAATAGACATTGTATTTCATGGAAAGATTTCAATAATTGTCTATTTTCTGACTATTGTAACGTTTTTAAGGAATCAAGCACCACCCAGAAGATCAATATCATCTTACATAAAGGAAAAAGAAAAAAATAACACCATCTCTCTCTCTCTCTCTCTCTCTCTCTCTGGGGAGGAAAATAGCTTCATTAAATCATTAAAATCTGCATATTAGACACAGTGCATGCTGGCCTTCCTGTGGTTTATCTTAACCCTAAATTAAACCCGCTCCCTCCCCCAGTCCTTAACATCTTTCATGCACGGGGTGGAAGGGGGGCTGGGGTTGTACTTCAGGGAAATTCTGTGTCAGCTATAACCATTTCTATCTGGTTGGGTCATTTCATGAGAGGGATGATTCACAAAAAAAGCCAGTATTGTGAGTCTAGCTAAAGGCAACCAAAAACCACATATCAAAGCAAACTAGATTTTGAGTTTTCAAATAATAAACCGATGATGAAACGGACCAATATAATGAATCTAACTTATCAACACACACTTACACCAAGACACACATATATTAATGTTACATTTTTGGGATAGCCACAGCAGCAGCATTTCAGATATGAACCCAACCAATGAGATTCTGATCTGAGATATATACACAATCTATATCTATAATCTATATATCTGAGATACATTGACAAGCATTATAAAACAGAAAAATGTTTTAAACCAGACCCACACTCCTCCTCCTTTAGCTTGACCATTGTTGTGTTTAAAGTGCTCTGTGTTTCAACTGCATTTATCCAATTTCACTCAGAGCAAGTTCAATTTGGGGAGGGGCGGGAAAACTGGGTCATTCCTCTTTGTTTGGTTGAGGAGTTCACCCACTAAAAAAGCCACACTATTGCTCTTTCTGAGGGAGCAAGACAAATAAATAAAGAACCTTCCACCGAGACCCTGAGGGGCGTTCTCTAAATTTAGAAAAAAGGCAGAACAATGACTGCAACAAGAGAATTCTTGGACAGGAAGCTGTCGGCAAAAATTCAGCGCGGCGACATGCAAGAACCGTGTTGAGCAGTTCAATGATTCGTTTGGGGCCAATGATTTATTCAGTGTGCCATGTGCCAAAAGCAGAACGTCTAATTAATTATCCAATTATTTAATTATCCATTAAAAATCATATGTACAGCTCAAACCCAAACTCTTTATTTGACATAGAAAAGTAAAATTCTATATAAATAACTTCAATATTTACGCAGAAGAAATTTAATCAAAAAGATGCGACATATGTATAACAACCGAGATCTATAAGAAATAAAGGTTTTAACAATATAATAATAATTATACAAAGCACTGATCCTAAACAGTGTGAGGTGCGATGCACACTGGGAGCAGAGTGTTGAAATGCTGTCAGGAAAGTAATAAGCAACCATTAGAAATATGAAAAGGAGCTGATAATATCCACACTAATTTCTCCCAGAGAGAAAAGAGGGGTGACACATTTTTACATTTTTAAAGAAATGTGATTGGTGCTTGCGTATGCGAAACACACCCCCACAATGTCAAGGTGTTCTGGGAGGTTACCAGGAGATCATTATGCTGTAGCGACTGTATTTTTGCGGTTGGCAGGATTTTCTGAGTAGTTGCTTACTGGCAGAGGTCAAAAAAGCCCATCACTAAGTTTTTGTATGCTTGTTTCCTGTTAGCTCAACTGATAGAGCGATGCGTTAACACTGCAAAGGTTGTGGGTTTGATTCCAGGGGAAGGCAAGTCCTGATAAAAATATGTGTACCTTGAAGTCGCTTTGGATAAAAGGATCTGCCAAATGAATAAATGTAAATGGTCTTAGTTTAAATTTCTTCTTTAGTCTATGGGACATTTTTTGCCAGTTTTCCAAGCTAGAAATCATAAATTATGGTTGCAAAAATCTAAATGGATTTTTCGAGCCCTTAATGCTAACCGTGTGTAATGTTAAATTGTAATGTTTCCTGCCTTGAGAAACGCCACAATTAAATGTTCCATTCAATATTACTTGGATTAAAGAATTAGATACACAAACAGCTGTCAAATAAAAGTAGGTATGCTAGTATGCTAATATGCAGCCTGTTTTTCAGCAAATAGTATTCTTAGTTTATGTCTTTAAATATACAATAGCAAATCAAAACACATTTCACATTTCTAAACTCATTAACATTTCTATTACATCCCCATTCACTCATCAGCCATGTCATCAATGCTGAAAGCAATTGCTCTTAGCCTCATAAAAATGCACTAAACGTTTTCAAAAGCCTGTATGTTTTATTCATTGCTGAAGACGTTCATATTGTTAGTGGAGTATAACAGATGTTGAGGTAACTGAGACTACCTTGAAAATTTGACTGCTTGTACTGCTGCCGTGAGATTTATCCTTGTAAATGTTCTGCTGGAAAATTGTGTACTGGAAGCTACGCATGACTAACACACATGCATTCATTTGCTGAAGAAAAACATGTACACTCTTTCTTAAAAATAAAGGTTCCAAAAAGGTCAGACTGTATGGTTCCATACAGGACCGTTAACACACAGAATTTCCTATTGAAGATAAGGTTCTGTTAGTGGAAAAGTTTTATAGACCACAGAAAGGTAAGAAATAATGTTATTTAAAGAACCAATAATGTGTTTTCCATGGCATCGCTGTTAAGAATCTCTTTAAGACCTTTTATTTTTAAAAGTGTGTATCACATAAACCGATGTATATCAATAACGAAGTTATCTATTCTACAAACTTCTGAAAGTGCATTAGAACTGTCCTACAGGCCAATCCACGCATTCTGACATATCCAATTCAATTCCAGATCAACTGTAAACACCAACACAAAGGCATTGCCTACAGCTGACCTTGCTTCAAACATTTACAAAAAGTAGCAGTAGCAGAGGTTAAAAATCAGTGAACAAAACCTTGTTTCCTTTTGCTCAACAGTTTTTCTACAACATACAAACATCTGTTTTTTTATTTGAGGCATTTTGCCTCATTTATGAAAATCCATTTAAAATACAACACTGAGTATCATTTTGAGACATTTTCATTTTTGAACTACAAATAGTTGACAGACTGAACACTATTGATCACAACTGCTCAATATTATGAACAAAAAAATATAATAAATAACGTTTCCGATGTGTTATGTTTGGTCCACACATGAACAAACATACAGGACAAACTGTTTACAGAACTTCAGAAACAATCTGAAACTCATGGTACCGAATCAGTAAAATAAAATTATAGAAAAAACAAATAAAAATGGCAAGCATCACAATAAACAATATAGTGTTTTTTCCATTGTGAACAAATGAAGCAACGCAACTTGTGAGAGATTAATGATATAAATAGTGTACGCGGGTCATTTTGACTTCTTTCACAATTTAATGCCCCTATCATTCTTTATACACAGACGCTCTTATCAAACTAATTAATTTTAAGTACTGGAGAAAAAAACTAATTATGAGGCCACAGGGTGAACATATTTTATTATTAAAGAGAAAATAGAAAATGGAAGTTTTGGATTCGACAGACATGTGCTTCCTAACCTTGGGGTGTATAGGAGGGTTTGCACGTTGCTTGGAGACACTGGGTGAGATCACTACACTTCTCTTAATTAGTCTTTCCTGTATCTCTTTGTCTCCCGCTGCATGTCAGTCATTTTACAGACTATATATAGTGTGTTTGGTTTGCGACTAAAAGTTGCTTTAAAAAACTGAGTTTGTCTGGCTTTTGATTTGTGAAGACACATTCTTGTCAGAATGTCTTGAAAAAAATCCAGTCAAGACAAATAACACTGATTCGTTCATACAGGGGTTTTGATTAGATAATAGGCTAATTATGATCTGATAAAGGAACCAGAGGTTAAGTTAGGAACATATTTATAACATTACGGTTACAGATTTATGTTCTTGATTGAGAATGCGGAAAGAATGTTTTTATTACATTAAATTAAGGCACTGCATTAAACTAATAATTTTTGTTGGAATTATTGTTAAAAATTGGTGCATACCGTATATACAGTATCAGGTATCCAGACCACTATAGTTTTTTAATGGTAGATGCTGAAAAAGCAGGATGGCCAATGGCTGATATTAGTTATTACTAATATATATATATATATATATACACACACTAAATAGATAGATAGATAGATAGATAGATAGATAGATAGATAGATAGATAGATAGATAGATAGATAGATAGATAGATAGATAGATAGATAGATAGATATGTGTAATATCTATCTATCTATCTATCTATCTATCTATCTATGTGTAGAGATGTGTAAAACTAATACTTGGTTTATACATTAGTCAATCACTATCAGGACTAGTTTAGCCAATTAATTAAAAGGTATTTATTAGCAATGTTTAAGCCCTTAAAGATCCAAATATATGACCACTGATATGCTGTTGTGCCCAAACCCAACTCAGTAAACAGAGGACTTGATAAAATAGCATAAAGATTTCTGTATATTAAATATTATTTTTTAAACTGATGATCTAAAGATAAAAGGTCACTTTAACAGATAAACTTATAAACTTAAATTATATCTTAAAACTGTAAGGACAACAGTCTTACATTAAATATGCTAAACCAAATCTTTGTTAGATTAGCAAAAGAGTTATTTAAGTAAAAAGTCTTTTGGGAAACACATGCTTGTCTAACCTAGTAAGAGGATCATAAAGATTAGCCTCTATGTTTGTAATCTTTAAGGTGAGAACATAAAAGCAGACTTTGTCTTCTTCCAGATAAATTTTCTTACAACCTGAAACATTTAGCTACTCCAGCAACATAAAAAAAAACAAATGAATGCATGAAAGCTTAACATAATTTCTGCAACCAGAGACAAGCTACCGTGCACAAACATATAACATCAACACTCAAGTGCTTTCTGCATAAACCGTTTCATTTGCCCCTTTTCAAGTCTATAAGAACACTGTTAGAACACTATAAGAACAAGTGCAGATGTGGTATTTGAAGAACAGGTTTAACAATGTTATTTGAGCCTTTCTTGACCTAGATTCTGTTTGAATTAGAGTATTGTAGTAAAACATGAAAACTCTAAACCTTTTGCTATGCTACAAAAGAAACAGCCAATCAGATTTCACCCATCAGGATGGTAGCATTTTACGACAAAACTTTTAGGCCACCAAACCCCAACTGCATGAAAATACATTTCATACAAGCAAAAGCCATCAGAAACAGAACTATCGGCTTTGAAAGTTTTTAATGGTGGTGATTAGTGTCAAAAGCAATGTTTGCTTGGCCATTAAGTACCAAATGTGCAGCATTAGGTTAAAGTAGATCTTTGCATTAAAGTCTGCTGTGTAGAAGGTTATTTGTAGAGTTATTATTTAGGTGTTTCAAAGAAACAGTGTAGACAAACCATCTATACATTGTGTTACTCATTTACTGTGCTTTCCAAAAGCCCTTATTATTTTGAAGAATGCTTAGATCAATATACAACGACACTATACAACGATGTTTGAAAGGTGCTCTGCATTCGTGAGTCACCAAATGGTTTATTTTCAGTGTTGGCACGTCAAAGTGTTGTGGTGGTCTCCAAGTAAACCCACATAACATCTGTAGTACATCTAGTAAAATGTATGTCTTTAAATGAATGAATTTCTCTATTTTATAGCTGAGGGCCACAAGAATCAGATAATGAAAGCACTCTGCAAAAAGGGGTTGGCCTTGTATCGTCATGTGTTATGTGTGTTATGTTGGGGTACTTCACATTCTGTGTTGACGCTGTTTTGCACCTGAATTTCTCTGGATTTGTATGGTACAGTTTGTCTGGCTTGTTATGGCTGGATGATATATATGGCTGGCTAAATATATATGTTTATATATATTTATAATGTATACATATGTGTATGTGTAGCTGTATGTATATATGTGTGTGTGTTTATATAAAGTTAATATGTATGTATAAATTTAACATGTATATGTAAATATTAGTAGCTTGTTTTCCACACTGTTCTTCACTAAATAAACACATTTCAACACATTTAATCATGTCATAGGCCTATATGAACAATATAACAACATATAGTAAACAATAATAAACATCAGGAGCAGTGTGTGTACACATTTTTTAATGAATAAATGAATAAATGAATGTCACAAGGACAAATCTGTGAGTATTTTTAGTGTTTACAAAAGTCAAATATTTAATTAACAGATATGAAAGAACATGGCAACTATAAATGCCTGTTAGAAACTGAATCAGATGGTAATGAAACATCTTTTTAATAGTGCCCTTAAAATAAGTCATAACACAAGAATTGTAAAACTAATTAAGAAAACAGAGTATGACAGGGCTTTGAGTTAGACCAATTCTGATATATAAATTCTTGAAAACCCATCAGTGTGGCTCTTGTTTACCATTTAAGAATATTTTAATATAAGAACTTTTAATAAGAAATTCTTAAAGAAATTGCTTTTAAAGTATTGGTTAAACTGAGATTGGTAACTATAAATGTCTTAATTAAACACACCTACATGCTCTCCATCTATAAACTAATCATTTATTATTGCTTATTTTACATTTTTTTAATACGCTGAAACAACCATTAACAAACCTTATCAAATTGCAGATGCAGATCTTTTAAGAAACTGGTTTAAAACAACCAGTCACTTTGTGCAATTCCTTTTGGTTACAAATGACAAAAGCTAAAAAGAAGGTATTCATACATGAACAACCAACAACCATACCGTATGTGGATTTGTAACAGCAACGAATCAGTAACAAACAAATAACCCACAATTTTGATAGTTCCCACAAACATTTATTCATTTTAACAAGTAGGTAATAAATTACCGCATCCTGTCACTGAGTACATGCACAGTGTTAGAAAGCTTATTCTTATATAAATATATATATAAATATATATAATCTAAACTCAGAAAGCTGTTAAAGGTTGTAAAGTGCTAATTCGACACCCAAATGGCGTCACACCGTGTCTGCGTTATAAGCGAGCTGTGACAAAACTATTTAAAAGCGTTTAAATTCAATGAAGCGCGCACCACTGGAGAGATTTTAAGTGACGCTCGCTGGCACTGCAACACCTTTAAACAAGATGAGAAAAACAGCAGCAACAGTAAAAGTGTTGGTCTAACAGAAAGCGAAGAGGAACTATATCATCACCGTACAGCGCACCTGTCACATTTATAAATTGCATCTCCAGAGATCTGTCTGTGATATTTTTTCTCTGACTGCATGGATTTATACTGACGCTGTATACATAATGTACATCTTAAACATAGTTTACATTATCCTAATATACCTTTAATCTATCTTCAATACAGCATACATATGACAAGATATCAGCACTAATCTGTTGACATCTTCAGACTCTTTTTTCCTAACTGCCCGTATATAATTCAACTGTGGGGAGTATTGGATTAACTAACTGCTTTTTGTAGCCTAAGTGTATTTCAAAACCAACAATATAAATCTAATAATTCAGCACATGATTGTATCACACTGGGAAACAACTGGCTGTGAGAAGGATCATATGGCATATGGCTTGTAAGGTCCAATACTTTTTGAAAAATGCGTTAAATAATGACACGCTAACATACACTAAAACAGATTTTTGCAGTTATTAGAATTTTTTTATAGGTGCCCACAAAGTCAACAAAATAAATTTCCCCCCATTTTCAGCAACAAATTTCAGGCCCTGTTTGTTAATTCAACAACAAATAAGTGAACTGAAAATATCTCCATCTACATACAATACAGACATAATACTCTATTCAACGAAACTCTTTCCAATGACAACCCACACTGACAAATCAATTGTCAAATCAAAAGGGTTTAAGTACCAGTTCTGCCCATGCAAAAAGCAAAACAGCCAAAATTACATACAAATTTGCCCACAAAAAGGGATCCACAGGGATAATATTTGTGCTGTATAACACTAAGGAATCTATGATGTAACCAGAAACAGGCTACCACACAAATGTCCTACTTTAAAATGCATATAACCAAGCCTATATGTTGTTTTCATATGATTTATGAGCTTTGCTTGGTTTCAAACCTAGAAACTGTTCCCAAGTTCAGCAAATACCTCCACTTTAAACTCCTTATATCTGCTGAAATATTACCATAAACTAAACAGTCTTATTAAGATTCAGTCTGACTTAGCAAGAGGCTGAAAAACAAAAAGTAATAACTGCTGAAGAGATAACAGCAGTTATTTCCTCTCCCAAATGACTTTAATAGTGAAGCTTTACAAAGAACCGCACAGAAAGTCCAAAAACAGTTGCCATTTTAAACCATCTGTATTCAGTTTAACAAAAAAGAAGTTTAATAATAATGATTCAGGATTTGATAGTATAATATATAAAATGCTTTATTTTACTTTTTCATTAGTAACAGCTACTTAACAATAGAGCTATATGTTATTAGGACTCACGATTAAACCTCATTTAACAGCACAAAGACCCTAAACGTGATAATCGTCAGATCACTAGAGTATAAAATCATTTATTTATATCAGCAGAGACAGGCCATGTAATTGATATGAGATTTAGCTGGGTGAGGGGCTGTTCTTCTTATCACATGATTTTCACATGGATTCTCACTCTTAACAAATAGAATCATTCACATGGTGAGATCCACATGAATGTATAACTGTGATGGTGGCAAGAAGTGATGAAACACATATAGCAAATACGATCAACAGTACAGACACACATATACACTAACAATAAACGCAAAGCTCCACAATATATTCCACAATCACATGGACACTGTTAATATGAGACTGCGGTAATATTTCAGTTTAAAAGCTTTTCATTCACGACTATTGAGTTGGATTTAACTATAGATGCAGGGCAGATGAACTGAAACTACATTCGAAATGTTGTTTTTAAACAAAACAACGTTTAAATAATATTGTTGCCTGTAAAATGACTGATATAAGTCTAATATTGTTTGTACACGTCACTAAGTACAACATAATTTGTTTCCAAAGCTACAAGAAAAAGTGAGTTTCATACAAATTTGCATGCGTGTACAATTGTATTGTAAAACCTAAAAGCTAAGCTGTATGTTTTTATACATTTATTAGCCGCTGTTAATAAAACACTAAAACAGACAGAATCAGCACTCCAGCATTTCCTTGAAAACATTTGCAGCATTAAGCCTCATTAAAGGCCCAAATTCCTTCGAAATCCCCTGGTAGGCAGCTTTCAGGGCATCCCACGTTGAGCACATAATCCGAGCCCATATCGGACGCAGGGAATGTTTGGGGGTTTAATGGCAACAAACCAGAGCGTCACAGTGTCACATAAAAGGAAGACAAAAATGTGAAAGCATATGGCAGATCTTGACACATTTGCATTTGCAGGGATTCATTTAGCTAGACTAAAGTGAACTGCAGCACACAGTAATATAGAAAGTGAAAATGAGCAATATTTTATTTACTGTTACTGTATAAACAGAAGGCAACAAAGAGTTCTCTTTTATAAACTACTGGCTTTTTTTATGTAGAATCATCTGTTAATTTTAAGACCAAAGAAATGTTATATATTATTACATGTTATCGTTATTAATAACTATAAAATCTTGTTAACTATTTCTAAATAATACAACTGTAAAAAATATGACAACATTTAAATAATGTTGTTTTTTTAAACAATGTATTCTTAAACATTCTTTAACATTTAGAAGTAAAGCTTCCTTTCACAATTTCTTAAAATGTAATGCATTTGTCAGTGAATATGTAAAAGTACTAGAAGAAGGTGGGGAAATGTATTGCCATATTTTACCACACACTTTTGTATTAATATCCTCACGTCACCATTTTTTTAACATTTTAATATTGATATTTTCAGAAAACGTACCACCATTCAGTCAAGCCTTTGAGAAAATGAAACATACTGTAGCACTAGGTTAACACACAATTATTTTTATCAGACCAAAATCAAACTCAGAACAAGCTACAAATATAATTGCACCAAAGACATCTACTGCACGTCTAACACTGATAAAACACAAAACATTGTGTAATAAATAATTATACTGTATTATCACCCAGATATACTAATTTAATATCATATCTCTATGTTCCGTTTTCCATATGGCCCAAAAACACTGAACAAGATTTACATTAAATGGGAGTCCAATGTGAACATCACAACTGGGATAAACTGTACATTTAATCTAGATGCCCTTTGACAGAATGGGAATTTCTGGGGCTTTAGGGAATGACTATGACAGACTTCCCAGATGTCAGAATATTAAGGCACACAGGGCTGACATATTTAAATGCTGCTAGTTCTTGGCTCTGACTTTGAGTGAAATCTGTCAGTGGGAATCTGTGGGATCTGTGGGAATACTACAGTGCTGCTACTTTAAAGCACTTTATGTGGTGTACATATAAGAGAGGATTTAACTTTGAATGATAATGTGATAAAAACCCTGTATTAGCTGTTCTCACTGGAATCACTAGAAAGAATCAATATGTGTGTGTGTGTGTGTGTGTGTGTGTGTGTGAAGCACAAATTAGTTTCCTGCAGAGACACTGTAAGGCACTGACACTATTATTAATAAACTGTACTATTTACACAACTAACACTTCATCACAACTGTCTCAAACAAAACTGTTTCTGCTAATTGTTTAATAATTAAAATGCATTTGATGCTGCAAACGATATCAAAGATAAATGCAAAACACATTTATTTCATCACTAAATAAATGAATTATTAATAAAAAAACTTTCAGGACAAATATCCAGCTTCTCGCACTTTCAACAACAAATAGAAGATCTGTATGCAATACAGGTAATTTTTATCATTTTTCCACAATGGTCAAAAAGAATGCATCTTGAATCGATGCACCTTCACGCAGCCTACATGCCAATTAAATCTGCTGGAAACTGTCGTCAAATAGCTCCAGATGCGTCTGTAACAACCTCTTCACTTGGGGGTGGATGTTTCAGAGCTGCTGGAAATGTTTTAAAGTCGCTCTCAATTTCTGCCGAAACATTATCAAACCACGAGAGGCAAAAGTGTGCTATTATAATTCCATAATCATTTTGGGAAGTGCTTAGAAACTTGTAAAAAGACCAGGATATCCAGCCCAGGCTGTAACTGGTGACTGTTGCGTTGAAATGTATAAAATGTGTTAAATGTCAAAGGCAAATACAAAATAGCACTATATATATTTAAGAAAGAGGTTTTTAAAAGACATAATTGGCCTTATGATTGTTGCTGATCTGTGATGAAAGGAGATAAAAAGATGATGCATAAGGAAGCTTTCAATGAGAGAGGGGGAGGCAGATGAAGACTGGAGAGAGAAATAAAAAGTGACATTTTTCCTGATGGTAATAGTTCTCACAGCAAGCAGCTCTGACCTTCACTTTGGATTGAATTTGTGGCTTTTTCATGCATGACACTAAATGTGCAGTGACAAATCTACACTGAAAAAAAGGAACAAGTCAGGAATGCCAAACCATCTGACCTTAGGTTTAGTACAGGAGTGTCACTTCCATATATAGATATAAGCTTTTCATGGGTAAATACAGACAAAACAGATTTATGGCAATAAGTTTGCTAATTTCAAGAGAGGCTACTAAATTCCTGGAATCTCAGCACACTTAATTATTTTAAACACATGAACCCAAATTTGATGTCATTAGAAGACGCTTTATGAGCAGAAAGAAAATGTAAACAATAGTCCATTTAATTCAGTATAAAATTTACAAACTAAAAAACCAACTAAACATTACAAAAATGTTTGAAATTAAGCATCGAATTAAAATAAACTGGATTACAGACAGATTCTTGTTTCTAAGAATTGCATGTTAGTTAACTCAACACTGGCATGCAAAAGAATGTGGAGTTCAGATTTTGGAACTTTGACCCTTGAAAAAGTTTAAGGAAGTGATTTATGAGCGTTATCGACACAGCAAGAAAGCTAAATGTTGTCTTGATGGTGTGAATCAACTTTTACATACTTTTACATTTCAGATATGTTCTAGATTTTTTTATTAGTTGTTTATTAGTTAAATGGTTTACTTATTTGCTTTTCACATGAAAAGGCTACATCATGTGTTTTTATTTATACATGATAAAGCTTTGCTCTATTTGCCAATTCAAAGCAAACTTTCAACTGACCAATCCTAAATTATAAAACTTTTCCTCAAAACACACTTGGTTAATCTCCGATAATGCAATAAAAAAATATCGGCACAGCCCTAGATACAATAAGAAACAAATCCATTTTGCCAACAAAGAAATTCAACTATACTGAATGCACATTTTTTTCATTGCTTGTCTGTAATCATGTATGATTACACATGAGCACATAAAGCATATTTACGTGGATTTCTTTATTGTTTTATAAAGACTGAACACACAAAAATTCATTTCTAAATTTTTTACACAACTAAATCATTTATTTTTACCATTAAAAATTCAAACTATATTCACTTCCTTTTTAGATCATAAAATTAAAATTCAAAATTTCTATACATGTATTGTGACCATGGAAACCCTTTTAAGACTAACTAATAATTTCTTCCATATCTTGTCTAGTATCTGCCAGATTTTGGAACAGAAAAGAGCAGTGAATCCTACATAATTCCACCCAACACCCCTTTAATGCTTTACTTCCTTCTTACTTCCGGAAACAAATAGGAGAAACTTCCTTATAGCAAGAAGGGATTAGAAAATATAAAGGGCAGGCACCAATGACGTGTGTTATATCTGACAATAAAAACGATCGTTTTCTTAGTGAAATAAAAGTGTATCATGCATGACACAAACAGAGCATTAAAATGTATATGTTAAACAAACTGAAGACCAAGGATATAAGCTTTACTGTCCCTCATTATTTTTATTTTCTATGCCACGAGCTCTAAATCCTAAGCAACATTAACTCAACACTAGACAGACTTTCTTGCTGTCTTTAAATACCTAACATGTATATTGTTGCGACAGAAAGAGTGACTAACATTTAGCCTACACAAAATCTGCAGTTAATAGATGCCAAAAGCCGAGGGCTTTTCTTACTGACATTAAAGGGGAGATTAAAACAAATACAGGGTTGAAAAGTGGAAAACAACGCGGTTAAGACGTAATAGATAATCTCTCAATAACATCAGATACGGCGGTTTAAAGGGATTTAACAAAGCTAATGAAATTTTGGAATTAATAGGGGAGGGGCAACAAACAAACAAACAAACCATTTTTGGATATTTTAGGAAAGGATAAAGAAAAACTAGTAAATAACAAAATAAGATGGGTCTGGTGTGTTACTGAAAAGCATTTCAATCAAGATTTTTGTTTAATTTGCTCGACATTTAGTCTGCATTGACGTCTGGTCTTTGAACTGGTTTCAATGCTTCAAAGCGAGCGATCGATTAACGAAAAAATCAAACAGACTGAAATATCAGCGCAAATATTCCGCAAAATTTAAAAATGAAAACATTACACATAAAGTGATTCATGAAACAAAAACCTGGCCTTGCCAAAGCCGCTATAACAACTAACCAATATGCGCAGTGTCATTTTCTTTGTCAACCCCCCACCTCCCCTAAAATACAAAATTATTTTCTGACATTTTCCCATTGCAGCAATGCGCGCTCCCCCAGCGCCGATCATTTCAGGGGAGGGAAAGAACGCGCACATTAGCACACCAGCTTGACAGTGGGGCGGGGACGCGCACAGCCCTCCCCCAACCCCAAATAATACAGTAGCCTACAATAAAACAGGGAGCGCGCACACGGGCAAAACCAACGCGTTTGATTGGTCGGGGCACAATTCCCTCTGTACACGTAACACACCCTGCTTACAATAAATAAACATCGCCCAAAATTTCCTAAAAAAAATAACTTATAGTTAAAACCTTGTGCAAAAACACGATCTGTCACCCAATAAACTTAATACTTAAAGGTGTACTTTACGCACAACATTTCGTCAAAATAACATGCGCGTAACTAAACTCATAACTGTGATTTTTGATAAGGTCCAGCGGGCGGTGAGTGGCTATAAGGAAAATATCGTTGTGAGACAAAAAAGCCACTTCGCTCGTTGCGAAAGACAATTGATTTGACCGGCTCCCCTGCGCCAAATACAAACATTGAATTAAGATTAGAGCCTTTACCGGACCATTCTGCGTGTTAGGTTAAACGAGCTTACCTACACAGTGAATGAGTTTATGCCGCCACGAGTCAAGTTCCTGCCGAAAGCCGCGCCTCTCGATCGTACATTGCTGCCTTCTGCACAGACTCGCCATTTTCTATCGGCCCCTCCCGCRGGCGCGCACCTTCTACTGGGAGCTTCCCATCGACGACGTCATCAACACCCTCCCCTCTCTTTGTGGGCAGGGCAGGAGTGTGGGGGTCTTCACTGCTGCGGCACTCTTCTGATGTTGCCCTCCCAGATCCCAAATTATTATTCAGCCGAAACCAAATCGCTTCAGATATCTGTAGTCTATTTCTTCTAAAAGAATTTAAAGATAACGTCCTATCAATCATTCGTCTTATTGAAAAGCCAAAGTAAACATAAGCAACGGAATATAGCATTTTCGTAAGAAAAGATAAAAATATATGTGCACTTTATTTGTATATACTGTTCATGTACACCATGTACATAAAATAAAAAGTTAGACTGATAGTTGGACTGACCCTATATAAGCTGAAACAGTAATGTGTGTGATTAAAACTGTGTAATTATTAAAACTTATTGAGATTTGTGTCTTTAAGAAAACAGAAGCCGTATGCCAACATACAGCTCCCTATGTCTTAAATCTCTATATAATGAACACAAATTAGGGCACCAGCAAAGATGTTGAAGCACTAAATCTTCAGACACTGGTGACTCAATTACCCACAACACAATTACAAGGTTTTGCATTACAATGCAGCTGGTATTGATCAATAAAACACTACTGTGCATTTTCATTTTAGATGTTACAAAGCAGTGCTACTGTGAACTAACGCACATAAATGAACAATTAAATATGGATTTTCCAGTCATAGCCAAATATTTGCCAATGATTAGGTCTGGATGAACTCTTCTCTAATTCACTTGATTTCTTTCATTGTGTGCATAGTTTGCGTCACAGAATATCTTTGTAATAGAAACATTGCAAGCATGTCAAAACAGCAATCATAAGGTGCAATGTAAATTCAAATCATAAGCTGCAAATATGTGAAAAAACATGTATTTTCTACCAAATCAAAATCATTCAACCAGTTCCAAAAAACAAAAGCTCTCCACTGCATTCTAAATTCAATTCCAAAGTCTCTACTGCAAACACTAAAGTCAGGCATACCGATCATGTTACAGAGAATCTTCTCCAAGCGTCTTTAGAAACACACTATACACACAAACAGAGGCGCTGTATGTACCATGGCTCCATACCCTCAAGGTCTTCTTTGCAGTATGGTATAAACAAAAAGGCATCAGTCCCATGGTGAAACACAAAGCAGTCACTCACAAGTGATCTGAATACACTATTTTGGTAATGGTATGGTAAACTGAAACAGTTTTGTTGGGTATTTATAAAGAACAATACAGTAAATTGATTTGTTGTTATGTGTTCCCATGGAGACCAAACTGACCTGTTGATTGGTTCAGTTTTTAATGAACTGCTTATATGACCTTTGGTATGAAATTTCTAAACCTTTTAAATGTACATAAAATATCTTGTTTAAACCGCAAGACGTCTTGCACACAAGCCCTGCATTCTTAACTCTTCTCTCTGCCTAATTCATTCTTTAGCCTGGTCTCATGCACTGCTCAAAGCATTTAGGGATAATCTGATGTCCAAATACCAACGCAGTGGGGGAGGGGCTTTACAGACAGTGTTTCATGGGAAATTGTGAGCACAATAAGTGTGTTATAGGGGCCAATACAAACGGGTTATGTTCCACAATGTAACTTATGTAAAGGATTGTGTACTTTTGTAATATGCAACTTTATATGTTTAATAAACATTTATTTATTTCCTGTGCTGCATTGCTAATGAATTCAGAACATTGGGTCAGTTGGTTAATAAATGTTAATAAAATGTTGGTTTCAGTGGGATAATAGACAATAATTGACAATTGACAAGTTTATGAGTTTATTGTGCTTGCTTAGATACATTTAAAAACAAATGACTTTTTTCTTAACTCAAAAACAAATTGCTTTTATGAGTTTCTATTAATAAAATGATTGAAGTTGTTGGTTTAAATCAAAGAATTTCTCCCTGAATCTTAGTGAGTCTTGGTTGCTGAATGAACTTTTAAATCACTTACTGACTAAACAATGGCAATGTGTAATTAGATAATGTGCAAATAGTTTAGTTGTAATAAAGAGAACTGGTGGGGTAGATGGGGTCTGGGGACTTGTCCCACTGTAACAACAGAATTTTGTTGCAGACACTTAACCTGATTATATAACACAAATGCAATACCATCAGTAAATCATGAATAAATATAGTCAACTAGAAGAATAACTTGGCAGTGGCAGAGCCTTAATTATCGCCAAATATTTTAACAAAGAATGACGCACATTCTCTGTGGTCTGGATACCTGATAAAACATTTCATTTTCAAACCATTTCAAATTCTTACAGTTCCTCAACTGAATGCAAACACCTGCAAATATATTCCAGCGAATATGTGAGTTAAAGCAATTAGAACTTTAACAGCAGGAATCTTATTAACTTAAAATGTAATAAAAGAAGCACAGGCGCTAGTGTCTGTACTGATCATTGCTAAAATAAAACCTTCTAGGATTTTCTTGTTGAAACAATTGCACATGCTTTGGAATTTATTAAGAAGGCTACACAGAACAAACACATAAATAAATTATGAAATGTTTTTGAATGTAAATGGATGCAGTGGGAAAAGCTGCTCTGAATACAGACCTGTATTGTTAATGTACCATCTAAGATAATAATTTGAGGGTATTTTTGAAACAAAAAAAGAACCACATTTGTCAAAGAATCACTTTAAATTACGCAAATGTACATACTGATGCATGTGATGTTGTCAGATTCTATGAGTAAAAATACATGCAACAGTGCTTTCTAAAAAATAATTGGAGCACAAAAGCCACAAATTTAGCTGCAGAAAGTCCTAATTATCTGGCAACTGTCAGTTGTTATTGGCTTGATGCAGTAAAGACCAGCATAGCACAGATTGTACTTAGAAAGCCGCCCTTAAAAATTTGCTATAGAAGTTTGCTATACTTCTAAAAACAAAAGTTTTTTGTTGGTTATTGTTCTGTTCACAATGTTCTGTGCACGACATAAATAACTGTATATGCAAGAATGTAACTGTTTAATCATATACTCCTACAGATTTTTCATTTATGGAAAACGTAAAATTCAATTTCTTTTACTCTAAGGTTCACACAATAACATTATAGTACCAAAAATAAAAACAATACTACTGTATACAAGTATAGGTTATGACCTTTTCTCCACTCCCTACAAAATCTCCTGG
Organism: Yasuhikotakia modesta; assembly: GCA_036877545.1. NCBI lineage: Eukaryota > Metazoa > Chordata > Actinopteri > Cypriniformes > Botiidae > Yasuhikotakia > Yasuhikotakia modesta. Next base: position 9,911 of record JBAJNP010000064.1, on the reverse strand, counting down.
CTAAGAACGTCTTCCTAGATTAGGCAATAGGTGGCTCTGTAAGAGCCAACAGATGGAGAGCCAAATTTAGTAAACCATTAGCTGGCAAAAAAGGCAGTCCCCCCTCCCTCCTCACCCTAAATCCAAACACATGAAAGCTTGGTGATTGCTGTGCTGTTTTGCAAACCTACATTAGCGATCAGGTGGAATCTCTATTTTTTAATGACTTTTTGTGCAGCAGCCTGATTCATGTAAATAAATACAAAATAAACATTAGAAATCATTCTTTATTTATTTTGTTCTTGAGAATTAAGCAAATGAAAACTTGGACATTACCTTGACATTCTATTACCCCTGTGCACTGCATTAACCCCTTAAATACAGCCAACCCAATACACCCAATACAAAATTATCCATAAAGGGATTCAGAAAAATGGGAAAATGCGGTAAGTGGTTTTGTACAAAATGTCTGATTTGGAAAAAAAGAAACAAGTGAATTTTAGGTGAAAATTAACAAGTGAAATTAAATGACTTCAGCTTTTATCTGTACTTGATGGAATAAAACAATGGTTATTTAGAACTGGAGAGCAGGTAGAGGACTTATGCAAACTGGTATCTTAAATGAGTGAGATATTACTAAGTTGGAGCTAATGTTGGTAGGTATGGGAGTTGAGAACAAATAACCGAATTTAGGGCAGGAAGAGCCGAGCATTGTTCCATAAAAATTAACTTAATTTTTACAGGTTGTTTGGGGTAATTACAAGTTTCTTGTTTGCAAAGCCTGAACATAATCCTTTTTGCAGGCTTCTATCTACAGATTTAAGCATTAGTATCATATTAGTAGATGTACTTCAGCAGATAAAAAACGCCTATTACCTTGGCATTGCTGAAATCCAACTGTTGTCCAGAAGCGTTCGTGGAAGTCAGATAGTCTTAAAAGATTTTTGTGTACACAAAATCAACTTAACGGTATGCAAACTGAGCCACATACCAAACATCCAATTTTTACTGTAACCAACATTTAGTGGTTTCACATGACAAAAGGAGGGATGGGGTCACAAATGAATTTTCAACTATTCATAACCATAATGATACGCTAAGTGTGAATGACATTTAAATTCTGAACATCTTACTGTCTTATACCATAAATGCGTTAGATTTGGTTTTTAATACATGGATAAGTGAAGCGACAGAATAAGTTTCAGATTGAGCTAAAGGTGATCAACATGAAAGTGACAAAATGAAAGTGAAAGTGACATTCTATATTCATATCTAGCATTTCTACACTGTTTTATAATATATACATGTATAGAATGTTTTTAAATGTAATAAAAACTGTGGTAAATGAAGGCAAAATTACTTACATTTGTGTTAGGTTACAAGCATAATCAAATTATTATCTGTGGAATTCTGTGGGTGCAAATTGTATGTTGGCCTTGTGCTAAGTAATCAACGAGGTTGACATATTAGCCAGGCATTCTGAGATTTTTTTGAGATTTCAAAGCTGGGAACAAATTACAAAGTAGAGAGTAATTACCAAAACAGTTCCCTGGGAATTGCAATTGGACAACACAAGGAATAATAAAATATAGCAATCAAGTGCTAAATACTGAACCTTGTGGAATTCCAGTGTGAAGGATGTGAAAAATAGAAGACTTAGAATAGTTTAGTTTTAGAATTATTCTGCATACGATTTTCCTGTTAGAATTGGCCACTTAGTACGTAATAGTAGATGCTGTAAGTACACTATTCTACCCAAAAACATTTATCAAAGATAATTTTCCTAAAATTTCACTAGTAATTGGTGAAAGGTCAAGGACTGTGCGCATCGTTGGCTGCGTGGCTAATGGTATTATTAATTGGTCACATGGAATTTGATGCAGCACGTAGGTTACATTTTGTGTTTAGACATGTAGCTGTCATTGAGGTCAATAGGAATGTTTGTGGGAGAGCTTTCTCAGGTATGGGCCCTGTGGTTAGATCTGAAATAAACAGCTGATGAATGGTGGCATTTAATACAGCAGATAGAATGGTAAATTAAAGGTTGTAGGTTGAAACTCTCCAAGTGTGGTCCATGAACTGTTGTGTTATTGTTGACTGAGGCTCTTAAACCCAGGTTACCTATTTTAGAACTATTTCTGTAATAACCATTTTATCAAAGTCACTTTGGAAAGAGCGTCAGCTAATTGAATTAATTTGCTAGTTACTCCAGTGCAAGGAGTCCAGTGCAGGATTCTTTGGTGGATATACTTGTAAAGTCCTTCAGTAACAAACTCGAAGGAACATCTAAAGCTAACTGGCAATGACCAGTAAATTAAAGGTTGTGGTTTCAAACTCCCCAAGTGTGGTCCATCAACTAATAATTTGTAGAAATACAGCAAATACATTTAAATCTTCAATTACTCCTAAAATGGTAACTCTAAGTAAACAAGGAAGTCATTGTAAAGTGTAACAGTATACATGCATAATACAGGCAGGTTTACACTATAAACATCAGATGAAAGTAAATTTGCTAGTACATTGACTTCACTTTTGTGCATTTGAAACACAGTGAATCCAGTGTCAACATGCATACCATTTAAAAAGATACAGTCATTTTGCTGTCACAGATAAAATAAAAAGACTGGAAAGACACTTTGTATGTTTCTAGGCTGTAAACAGCTATATTCATCTATGCCTTCAAAACATTTTAGTAACATACATCAAACTTTGATTGGGTAATTTAAAGATATTTCTATTTGCCTAAGGGGCTGCAATCAGAACAATTTTTGCTTTTAATTACTTTAATTGAAAGTGCTTTTGACCAATTATACTTTTTACTACAAAGTGAAACGATAAGCAAATACAACAGAAAGTCATTATCAACCAACAATTTGGTTTCAGAAATGGTATGCATAATTATAATGCTACATATAATGAGAATGGATGACTGAAAGTAGTTCTGTCTTAAGAATGTTCTTGAAATTCAATGCTTTATTATTTATTGCCTACTGCCGTCACACCCTCCCATTAGCACAAAACTTGCCTCAGCTTGAGTTTAAAATGGACTTTAACCTATCCGCCTGTTCTGTTGACACAGGGACATTTGTAGGCACCATAATTTGCATCACCTTACGATGCTGCAGCATGTGAACAGTTTAGCCTGTTTCCTAAGCATAGGTCTGTTGCCATGGCAAAATAATGAAATATTCAGAAGAGTTCTGACTTCACCTGACATTCAAAATGTTATAAACATATTCTTTGTTCAAGCGCTGATAGTATATTAGCAATTTTATCTTTTGAGCCGTAAATATTATTTTTACAAAATTAAAACCATATTGAATCTTTTATTTATTTTAATGATTGCATTTGATGTTTAATTACAGAAGTTGTATAGATGTACAATCTGTCTGAGGCATTCATCTGATTTTGTTTTTGTGCACTGGAAATTAATTTTTGAATGCAAAAAATGCATTTTGTGTAAGCTAAATAACTGACTCCAAAGTACACAAATGTTTAAATTTATGAATACCTTCAATAATAATGTACATCATTCTGATGAGATTCTTAACAGAAGAGTCCTCAAGGTCAGCAAAGTGTTACACTTGCAAGGGCAGCCCGGTTTTTATGCCATTGATGGAGATAGATGTCAATGGAGCCGATGCAATTGACAACCTGTCTGCTAATCAACATGTTTTACACAAAGCAATCCTGACTTAAGAGAGGAGTTTACTATTAAAAATACAGCTGTTTTATGAAAGAACTCACAAACTTGCAACAGGTAAGATTTATTTTATTTTCATTCACTATTCATTTACTATTAGTTTCTGGTATCTATATATGATGACTGATTGTGATATAACATCAGTGATCTCAGGGACATTGTACGATTGGCTTTTGATAGCCGTATATGATCCTAATGAACTGTTCTCTAATGATACAGATTCAAATATCTCTGATACTACCATGTTTACAATGTCATATTACATGTGTATTTGAGAGTTGGGGCTTGTAAACGTTGTTCCATGAATGTTTCCTCTCAACAGAACATATACCACAAAAACATATACGAGAACGTACCATATATTAATAATGTTACAAGAACATTCCTTCCTGGAACATTCATTACTTCCAGCCTTCCTGTTAGCTCAACTGGTAGAGCATTGTGTTAACACCACAAAGGTTGTGGGTTCGATCCCAGGGAAGTCCTGATTAAAATATGTGTACCTTGAATTCACTGTAAGTTTATTTGGATAAAAGTGTCTGCCAAATGAATAAATGTAAATATGTTCCTTTCAATGTTATTTTAAGAGAATTTGGTCCTAACATTTATATAGACTTTATAAAACACTAAGAAATTAATGGGAATATTTCACGTCACAACATCTGTTGTGTTAAGTTATATAGGACATACATAAGCTGTAAAATAGCTAAAGATGCAAATTTAGGTGTTTATTATGTAAATTAAAAATGTTAATTTCTTTTAATTGACACCTGAGGGTTTATAGTTTACTCCATATAAATATAAAACTAAAAACAGATTGTATATTTAAGTATAGAGTATTTTGGATTTACAGAGCCAACCTAACAAAAAACCTACTTATTCTTTTTATCATTTTTCAATCGCATCTCTCTTTGAAAACTTATGTTGAAGTTTAACATGAGTCTATTAGCTGAAGGATCCTTAGCACAGGGTCACAGTCGATCAGGAAGCTCCTCACGGTAGAGACGAACATGAAAGGCCAGGATCTGAATACTCACGTGACAAATAATGACGAGAAGGTCAAGATATAAAAATACCCTTTAAGCACGTTTTCTTTATAAACACTAAATTAAAGCATGAGAGGGGAACGGGCTCTTCGTCTTAAGCAAATGTGGCCATTCATGCCGCAAATATGGTCGTGAAAAAGTGTAAAGAAATAAAGAGTTAACCCAAGGTTTGGCAACAAGGACAGTCTGACAAGAACTTCACAGAGAGGAAAAACTGTAATGTCAAAGCAACAACACTCTAAACAGAGCGAGAAGGAGGTAAAGAGAGACGATAATGACTGCTCTTCGTCTAGAGTTTCGTGTCATTTTGCTCCCAGCAAGAAGTCATAAGATGCAGAGATGTTGTTTTTTCTCATTTTCTCATCCTCCGACAATCTACTCTTTGGTGCCGCATGACTCATATACCAATGCTTTTTATCCTTTTTATGGGCGATCACAGGTTTGCGCCTCGTCTAACGAGCCCAACAGAGCTTATTGTAGGTTAGAGCGCCCACTTGTGGTCGCACATGACATAATTAATATCGTTCAACAGCTTTATCTAATCGACTTTAACACAGTAACCATGCGTATAGCCATAGGGCTATCCAGTTAACTACATTAGAGAAACAAAATCTTCAAAGCAGTTATATTTGGAAATATATATTTTTATTTGTATTTATTAATTATTTGTAATATAATTAAAAAAAAATAATTTCACATTATTTCACAAATCATATTTGTGAAAGTGTAATCATTGTCAGAACAATATTTAACAATAATTCAGTGGCATGACTTGAAAAACAACAGTTACATTTTTAGTAACTTTTGATAATGCTGCCCTAAATTCACAACCAACCATTGGATGAGAATTTTACTCGAAGCTGTTCTAAATCTGCCTGCAATAATGGCTGCAAAGGTGCCCGGCACACACCACCATGATATCCGAACCACTCCATTGCTTGTTTCAAAGCTGGAACACCATACTGCCGAGTTACCTATATAAGGGGGGAAGGGCACATTGCATTTTAATGAGTACCATCCAATACATGACAGATTCCTAAAATTTACCACAGATTCTTTTAAAATTTAAGTTTAATCTGCACTAAAGATGTTTGTTTATTTTAAGCAAACTTGTTAGGATGAATCATGTTTTGAATAATGTTAATTATGTATTTTCAAAAACATTTGCACCAGAGAGAAAATCTTTCTCATGACCTTTGAAGCAAATTTCATGTTCGACAGCTCATGGGGGAAGGGTTGTTTCCAGTGTTTATCATGCCTATATAGCAGTAAATGTAGCTGTGGTATAAATGTGCTATGTTGCCATGGTGATGTGATGCTCACTGCTGTGTTGGGTTCGATGAGACGATACTGGAGCTCTCTGGCCTCTTCCCAGCGTCCGGAAACACACAGCTGCGCCAGCTCACACACCTGCTGACCCAGGACGTTCGCGAGGGCACACACACCCCCCACGGCCCCTACCACAAACACATCGATTGGCCTTATAGAATATCTTTGATATTCACACATCCGATTCGGCCTAAAATGACCACGGGAAAAGATAAATTCTAAATTCGAAGCTGCCGTTTCTCTGACTGACAAATCACAGACCATTCAGAGTTTGTTTGACAGACTGGCTCCACCCATGCACATTTAAATGGCCACAGAATTCACCGCCCCCATTCTATCTGTATTTGCAGCTGACGGATGTCTGATGGTGCTGATTAATTGACAGGCTTGCTAGAAGCTCTCCCACAAGCTGACATTTGATCAACAGTAGTGGTGTTTCCAAACAAGTTATCAAATCATGTCACGCTGAAAAATGCACTGCAGCATAGCGGCTAATTTATAAGCTTGTTTACTAGATGACAAATTTTTATTACAGTAATGCAAATAAAAAATAAAAGGTACACATGTACACACACACATACACACATGTATATTATAGCAAGGACATAATAATGTTTATTTTCTGTATATTTTATAGCTAAATCAAATTTTATATCAAATTTTTCCCTAACCAAACCCCTTAACCTGATGTTCAAAGCAAAGTTTTGCCATTATATCATTTACAAACATACCCTACAAAAACACCATTGTTTTAAGCCATTGCTTTAGAAGGACACAGGAAATCGTTTACATTGCTGTAGACATGTCATACACATTTTTCTCCTTGGAAACACACACGCATACACACACACCTATATATAAAAAGACTGTCTGAGATTATTCTCACCTACAGCGTATGCAGCCATGAGGAACCCAGCTGATCCTGCGAGCACCTGGAAATCCTGCGGTCTGGTTTTGTGCACAATGAGAGCTATTCGTGTGATCTAATCGTTATCAAATATCAAAGTGCATTAAGGAAGATAACATTGAAATAACCTTATTATCCATTAGTTTTACATCTTCTGTTGCTGTAATTACAGGAGAATAAGCAAACATGGGTGTTATAGATTGAGACCTTCAGCTTGAATGCAGTAACATTGTAACATTAATTAATGTTCACTTATTATTTTTAATGGTAAACTTTAACATTGTTAAGTATTAAAAAGGAAAGAACTAGAACATTCTGAGAAACGGACCTCCAACAGCTTGAGAATTACATCTTAGGAACTGTAATTTCCTAGAATTACATAGAATTTTTAGGTAGATTTGAGTGTGATTCAGGTAATGGAGGAAGAATTGCATTACATGTGTAATTTTATCACCAAATAGATGTCTAAAAATAACATTGTTCAAACAGGATTGCACTCTCCCTATTTGCTATTGTTAAAAAATGATTGCCTGTCCTAATGTCACACACTGACTGATGTGTCGGCAACAGAGCAATGTTTCCAAGTGCAACAAAGCCACAGCATTTACATTTTTCAGGACAATGAAATGAATGATTTGCATATAGTTGACTCTGCATATTAAACTGGAGAAAATATTTTAGTGCCAAAATAAATTATACACGTTATAATTTAGCTTTGGGAAAAGAGGAATTATTAGGTTCAAAGCAGACCTACAACAATTCCAGAATTCAATGTAAAACCACACATGAATATATTACACATGAATATAATATAATATAATATAATATAATGTTACACATACACACACATATATATTATATATAAATATATTTTGTGAAACACCTTAATTTCATTTCAATTATAATATTTAATATAATGTTACACACACACACACACACACACACACACACACACATATATTATATATATAAATATATTACAATAATATAATATGTTATATAATAAAAGTTCTTACATCACCCCCGCTGTCTTTGAGGCCCACAATATTTGGATGCTGGGAAAGTTGAATGACTGCGTCCACAGGCAGATCAAGACCAGTGTTAGCAGGCACACTGTACAGCACTACTGGAACTGAACTGGAATCTGCCACCTTTAAAATGAAAGAGACAACAGTGTAATGTAAAAGAAACTGTAAGTTTTGCACCTTATTACACTGAAGAGAGTCAATTCTGATGACCTGTTATATTTTAGTTAATGATACAGAACCCAGATGGGTGCCATTTTTATAAGTACCTGAGTGTAGTGGTTTATAAGAGCGCGACTGTCCATCCGACCGCGGTAGAAACATGGTGTTACCACTAACACACAGTCAGCACCTGCATCTGCCATTCTTTGGCTCATTTGGATCGTGGCTCTGGTGGCTAATAGACGAATAATAACAGACGAAGTAAAAAAATCATTAAAGAGCAATTATACAGTACATGGTTTAATAATGCTAGTCACATCAGATATAGCAGATTGGCAGTGTTCTAAATCTAAGTTAAAATAAAACCCTGCAAGACCCAGACCAAGATTAGACCCTTTGAGACCCAGATCCAGATATTATAGGTATATTACTGTCGCATTCGGTAAGTGAGTCAGGCTTGTAATCAGAAGGTTGCTGGTTCGATTCCAGAGTTCGCATTTCGGGTAAGGATTACCATATCTGACAAAAACGCTTCAATTTAGATACCCAATGTGTGTGGAAACAGCGCCCACTAGTGGTTTAAGAAATAATCGCCTTTAGATTCAACTTGTAGAACTTGTGTAAACAAAATGTTTATAATTTAATGCTCCTACTACAAGCATAACTGCATTTAATTAATTTTTGATAAGCAGATAGCTGGATAAACTTATGTGTTTATTATGTGTTCAATTTAAAATACATAATTATACATAAGCTTCCAATAAGTCACAGTTTTTAATATAGCCAATAAAACTTTACTGGTAAAATGTTTGGCTCCTATACATTAACATGCATGTGTTATTATTCATTGACAAAAAAGTGAGCCATTGTCACAGAACATGGTGAACAAACTAAGATCCAGTCTACATTTATGTCTCAAATCCAGGTCTAACACAAGACACTGCCACAAAAATTATGACAAATATACAATTGACATTAATGAAAGCAATAAGAAAAATTAAATTGACACCAACACACAAACATACTAAAAACTTACATATACTTACATTCACAGCCAGACCCAGCCATCACTAACTTGTCTTTTGGAAGGGCCTGTCTCACTTTCTTCACCACCTCAATCCTCTCCTCAGTTGTCAGGTATGGATATTCTCCATTGGAGCCCTGTACTACAAGACCTGTACAAAGCATTAAAAAGACTTAACATGACTTTTTAGGTCAAAGGTCAACTTCCTGTTTCAACATATTCAATACAGAATTAAGCAATTTTACGGTGCCTATTTTTAATTGATATTTTTAAGTAAAATGATAAAACAACCTGATTTCTTACAACACTCTACACAGTTTGAAGTTGGACTTTAACCTGCAACATGAGGTTTATCGCCTCACTAACATCTGTTAACTATTGCCAGCATATGGGTAGACTAAAAATCTACACTGCTGTGAATATGCCACATATTTTAATCCTGATAAAGTTAATTTGTCCTAACATTTCATGCAATTTCATTGTCGCATACTTTGTTGTTGTGCATTAAAGTATGTTTTGTTTACAGAAACGCTTGAATTGAATGCTATGCGATCAATCAAACCCACCTCTGAAAGGTATGTCCCCATACTTCTTAAGATTGTCACTGAGTCTCCGATAGTCCACATCTTCACTGTGAGTGAATGGAGTGGCTATAGGAGGGTAAATCCCGCTGATGTCCAGTCTCTGTACAGCTGTCTCACTCACGCTTCTCCATGTTAAAACAGCCGATCGTCTG